>VDFB02121029.1:0-23016 GCA_007258455.2 Sequoia sempervirens | reverse complement strand
ACATACATCACATATACACAATATGATAACTTGTGCACACATCCCATATACATAATAGATACACAATGTGAATACCTTAAATATCACATGTTAACATAAAGATGAATTGATGAAATTGAATTGGTTGTAAATTTATTGCAAGCATCTTCCCCTTTACTCTATTCATTAACATGAGCTCTTAAGCACACCCTAGTTGAAAAACATATGCCAATGCATCCCATACTACATTGTGAGTCCCATCCCTTTTTCCATCGCTATTTATAATAACAAACACACATCCTATATTACCTATTGTCGTAATTAGTAAGAACACAAGTATAACAACATGCACAACACTTGTGCCCATTTTTTACACAAGTACACAATGATTGTCTCACACATATATAGTGACCAATTGGCAATAGGAAGTGGATGCAAGCCTATTGAATGTGTCTTACCATTTTTTGGTCCATAAACACTTACCTTTTAAGTTCGTTCTAGCCAAAAAAGGAATGCCAATTGATCTCATGTTATCATGAGGGTCCCATAATTTTTCCCAGCAAGCATCCCATACTACTTGCAATCATCACTGCCAAAGGTGTAAGTGTAAAACATACAACACTTAAGGCCATTAATAAGAATTCCACAATTCGCTTAACCACTTCAGTCATTGGATCCTGACATCTATCATCTTCATGCCACTAATGAAAGTCCAATTTGGTATGGGGCAGCTCTTGGCATCTATTATACCAAAGGTAACCCTTAGCATCAATCGTCTCTATGCAATTGACAATAGTCAATTAAACTCTACGATACAATGGTTAGCTCATAGCTTTTGTCAATTGCATGATATTGGTAGCCGCTAATTAAATCACTCCTATATCATAACATGGATAACTCCTACCATCCTTCATCTCTATTGTATTGGAGAAAACCAACTAATCCTTAAAATAAACGAATAACATTTAACATCTTTCACTTGCATGCTACTAGTGACAAGTAACTATTTGCACCTATATTGGATTCCATTCTAACATAGAAAATTATTTTATAACCAAACACATATACTCTAAATATCACAGAAATTCACAAATACTAATTAAATTGTCTACCTAAAATGATCTATAAACCTATACACAAGATCCTATAGATCTTGATAGCACTACTTAAAAAGAAGCAGCCAATATTCATTGTTGAATGAAAGAACTAATTTTACCTAATTAACTTTTACCAAATAAGATAGTCTATGAAATCAAAAGTCACATTGAGAAAAGTACTACGTCAAGAGTTTTTAGCATCAAATCTAATTCAGAAGATAAAAACTCTTGACACAATCAAATCCAGAAACAATACAAATCTATAATATGAATTGTGGAAACTTACTATCATTACATACTACACCATACAATGGGAAGAACACATGAGCCTCTACAAATAACTTTATAAAAAATTCCACACCCTTTTTAATATCGTATCTTCTAACATAAATCTTGAAGCCATTGTTCTGGTGATCTATCAACAGTGATTAACTAATAAATTTAGCGGTAAAAGGATACGTTTGAGATTTGAATGGGATTTTCGGAAAACTTACCCAGCTGTCCCAGTTGGTCCCTCACCAGGTAACGGAGCAACCATTGAGGTCGAGGATGGGAGCTCTGGTGATATCAAGGAGTTATTTTATTCTAAACACGCAAGTCTCAGGCCATTCAAGAAGGTTGGGCGGGTTACAAGGCCAGGGCTGCAAAAGATTATACTCGGCAATGGTGAGGAAAGTATGGTCAATTTGAAAATGCCCAAAATCATTACCGTTAATGGAAAGACAAGTTAAGGCCTAAGAAAGCAAAATTTGGACGAAATTGAATGAAAACCTCTGAATAGTACATTTTCGATGTTTATGTCGGCAAACCACTATTGAGTCATCGAAAACAAGTTTTGGGTGTTATTTAATGCTAAACGGATTGTCATTTAATAGCAAAAACTTCTAAAATCTCATTTATCATGTTAAAGTCAGATAAGGATTGATTTTCCAATTAGATGGGAACATTCTATTTCCATTTGCAATGTTTTTAATCAATTTGATGACAGCTTTCTTTCTTAATTTGCATTGCTTTATATTTTAAATTTGTATGCAAATATTTCAAAATCAAATGATACTTAATTTCTATACGGAAAAAATCTAGAATTGTCTAAGTTTATTTCATTCCATTATTTAGCACTTATTATTAATTGTTTAATCTAACCACATACAACTAAAATTTGCAGCATATGACACCCATACACACCCATGCACAAACATGTACTCTCTAGCATATTAACATACATATAGTTTTCTATTGGCATAATCCTTGAACCTCCTTTAGGTGCAAGTGCTAGTGAGTAATTGGTTTTTTGGCGATCTAGAAGTTGGTGATGCTTGTATTTATTTGTGGAGTAGATGTTATCATTGCTGGAATTAATGTTACACAATGAGTTGTTATGACGGTTTTTTTTTCATTTACTTCGTTATACTTGGATGATTGGTTGGGGTTTCTCTCTAATAATATTAGGATTACATATGTAAATGGGGAAGAGCTTAAAGTGTTGGTATGTTGACCATGATGTTCCAACACTTTACGGTGAGCATGTAAATGGTATCTCTACATGAATTTTGACTATATCTTTTTGCTTTTTTTCAATATCTTATTTCAACAAGAAAGTTTTAGTATGGTTGTAACTTGAGATAATGTGTAATGTTCATTTTTTAAAAATAATCTACATGGTTGAAACATACGCACCAACCAATTTTTTAAGAACTTTAACATTAATTGTTAGTACCAACATGGTCCACCCAGTGTTTCCATTGATAAGAAGATATGAAGGGATTAGTTGAGATCAACATTCCAAAAATTATCATCCATTTTGCATTTTTTAAGTTAGCACTAACAAGGCAATTATTAAAAATAATTTTCCTGTTCAAATGATTTCATTTCTTTGAACCATACATACAAGTCCAATCAAGAAAGGAAGAGGAAATTATTATCATCATTTTGATTGGTTGTAAGAGGAGATACAGGTTAGAGAGATTATCCAATGTTTTTCCATAATATAATTCAATATTTTCTTGAGGTTGATATGTTCAATTGAAAAAGACATATAAATATATATTATATATGCAACACAAACAAATAATGAGACCCCATACTAGAGGTCAAGTTGTCTTAATTTCCTCCAATTTACTATATCCCATTCCTAAAGAGTGCAAAATTCAATTTATTTATTTATTTTTGCTACTAGCCATATTACAATACAAGTTCCAAATGAAATTCAAATCTCAAAACTAGACTTTTATCTAAGTTTAATATTAAGGTGCAAGAACTTATTCTTAACATGATTTGATAAAATTTGGCATCTATGTCATATTTTATGGCATCACTTTGGGCTTTCTTTGGAAGTATGTTGTCTGAACCCTATTGCTATTGTGTAAACTAGCATGTATTTTCCTCCTACATTATTGTTGTCATTTGGTATCTTCAATAATATAAATCCAATTTTATATTTTCCCATTTGATAAGTTTTTAATTATCTTATGGAATCCAAAGAGTAGAAAATAATGTATCATGTTTTTTTCTTTAATTACACTTTACATATTTGATTGGTGTTATGATATTCTCTTTCATCATTAATCTATTTTATATATTTATGTATTATTAGCCTGAAAGGTGGGGAACTAATGAATTCTTGATTGCTTATTTTATATCTTGATATTTGTTTTGATATTAGGGAAAAGCAGATTTTGAGGGGATCCATAACCCTTTACAACAAGAAAAGCCAGGCTGCAGAAAGGACAGCCTGCAGCCAACAAAAAACCAGCACCCAAACAAGACCCTTCAAGAATTACAATTAGCACTTTTCTTGTGGGAGTGAAGAGTCATATTGAAAGAAGGCCGTGAAGATTTATCTTTTTTACCCTTGACAGTAATCCATCCTTCTTCCAACTGCGTAGCCATACTATGCCATCCCTTCTTAATATTTTCATGATGAAGAAAGCCAACAACCATACACTTGGGATTGTCCTCATGACTACTTTGTAAAGATTGAGACTTATCAGAAAAGCTGCCGGGATGAACAGCCAAGGCACTTTCATCCGGAGAGACAGCCAAAGGATCAATAGGGGTTGCCTTAACAACCTCACCAAAAGAGACGACCGGAGGGGGGGTTCCAAGGTCTTGATATTTGTTATTCTTAAATAAAATGAAACAAAATAAGTTACATACTTAGCTTGATGGAGTGTACTATTCTATTAAGGAGGTGTTTTCATTATGTGAATTTTATTATAACTAATTTTTTGGATATTTAAATGGAGGCTTTATTGGCGGTCTTATTCTTAATAAAATAGAGACATTACATTCATTCAATTAAACAAAGAGCCGCATCATAGAATGTTCAATTCTAAACTTGACCAAGGAGCTAAAGGTGAAGAAATTTAGAGGATATAAGAGTTGTAGAGATATGTGAAGGGGGGTCTATATGGATTCAAATGTGGCCATGGAACCAACTTGCACAAAGGAAAAATATGACATTCTTTTTTATATTAAAGATTTTAACTATGTGGTCATGGATACGTATTTGTTCTTGGTATTTTTTTTGATGATTAATTAGGTCACTTACTTTAGTGTTTGTATGGATTATTTTCTTGAGGAATTATTATTTAGCCATTTAGGAGATAAATGGATCTTCAATTTTATTTTGGAAAACCTTGGCTTGGGATATTAATGTCTCGTTATATATGTAAATTTTTTATTATGACTACATGTTTTATTTTTTATGTATCTATATTTTCGGTGTATAGATTACATTTTGTTCCTCCCAATTTCATTTGCTTAAAAGCCTCCAAATCTTGTTCAAATAAGTCATTTAGTGAATGAATAATAATCATGACATTTGATGAGGCCATGTTTCTTTTGGGTATTTTTTATTGAAAAAATGTCCAACAATAGAGACTAAAGTCTATACTTCTTTAGAATCTATTATTAGATCTACAAATGTAATTGAGTGCTATATAAATAGATTAATAACTATTAATGAAAACTAATTACCAAGAAAATAATATCTCTAAGAATTTAAAAAGCTAATAATTCTTGCTTCATTATCAAACAAGGAGGAAGGAGAGATACAAATATACAACCTTATAGTTTCCAAATCTAATGAAAAAGATAACACATAAACCATAAAACATAAGATTTCATAAAATATTGAATAAATAAAGAGGACTATTGCTGAGGTGGAATATCATTGGTAATCATTTGCGATGACTTGGTGGATGATGTGGCAATTTTGGCTTTGTAGGCATAAAACACTTTCACCATTGGAGGCATGTCACCATGTTGCAGAATAATCAAACATTTTTAGCCCTCAATTTCTATAGGGCCTTGTTAGCTCTTGCTACTTTGATCTTCCCAAAGCACATAGCTACAAGTTCACTGAATTGATGTTAAAATATTGTTTGTTGCAAAGGCTTTCAACCATTCTCTTAAAGATTCCCTTCATTATCTCAACATCTCCATCGTTAGATTTTTTTTTTGTAGATGTATACCAATGCCCAAAAGGATTTTATGAATCTTAACCCTCATTGTATTACACTCTTTAAGTGACCTGCCCTATTCCAATATAATTTGTTTCAAAACAAAAAATTCCATTCAATGATCCTCTTTCACAACACATATTATCATTTGCACTTGGAAGGACTTGTTCAGTTGTGAGTTTTTCCATTCTTGTTGTGAGCATCTCCTTAAAATCATTATCAATTTTCATCCAAACTGATTCTTCATGTTTAAAAGTGGAAATTTCCTTGTTGACCTTGGTCATCAATACTTCGATATCTTCACATGTTTTCTTCATATTGGATATGAATTTAGTTCCTTTAACCAAAATATTTGCAACCCACTCTTCAATAGCCTTTCCATAGGTCTTATAGCCTTGAATCTTACTCACCATTTCATTTTCTATAGAGGATGTTGGATCAAATGTGGTGCTAGCCTAGCTTATTGGTTGGGGGTTCAGATCTATTAAAGATTTCAATCAATTAGTCACTTGATGTTTTAACTCATTTTTTCTTTATTTGTCTCTCGTCATTCTTTCTACTAATATGACAGCTATTATTTGAAAATTGTGCACATCTCCATCCCTAGTTGAAGGCCCCAAGTTAACTCTGGTGATATTAGAATCACCAATAATTGCTTGGTCTACATATTTTTGTACAGAGAGACGTGTCACTTCCATATACATATTCCCAATGCTATTATCATCCAATAATATGGATGTAGTCTTTAATTTCTTAGGATTGGGAGTCCTTTGAATCAATTGGACAACAAAATCTTTGTCAGGAAGGTTAAGTTGAATTGTTTTTCTTTTCTTGGAAAAAAATTGTTCTAACCATGATGTAGGGTAGATGTAGATATTGATTTGGAACTAGGAGAAGTGAACTGTAAGACTCTTTTTAGAGGAGTTTTGAAATTTCTTACTTCAGTAGAAGAGGGTGGAGTAGGGCCTACCTTGGGAGAATTTTGTGGTTCCCTCAGAGGAGAAGAATCAGGAGAAGAAGAAATTTCCTGTGAAGGAGAAGAAGATACATTAACTATTTCTTCCTCCTCTGCAACCTATTTATCTTTTTTTTCCTGTACTTGTTTCAAAGCATCTTCTCCATGAGCCTTTTATGGAAAAATTTTCTTTGGGGGCTCTTCATCACCATCTCCCTCCTTTCCTAAAGTCATTTGCTGAACGAGAGGTGATTGTATACTAGAGGATGAAGGTGCTCAGTTTTTTCTCCTTGTTGAGTGTATTGAGAATGAGGAGGTGGGGCATTTTTCTCTCTGTAGTCTTCCTTGTTACCCAATATTGTGTTCTCCTAGGCACCACTACAATTTTCACATCAATAATTTCCACTTCCTTGATGCTTCAATATATAGATACAATTTTTTGAGTTTACACATGATTAACATAAATTGGGTCTAATATCTATTTGACTCATCATCATCCAAACCAATTGGATATCCCAATTTAATCTAAAATTTACTATCTTCCTTAAATATCCAACTTCTTCTGTAAACTTCATATTCATTAGCATAATCTGCTCGATAGTCTTCTAAATATGAGATACAATGGCAACCAAGGCCTAATTGTAGGTTATCTTTAACAAAATTCTTACTATCAAAAGGGAACCTCCTTTCATAGAATTACATTGTATATCTTACAAAGGGAATCCGATATAGAATTACAAGAATAATAACCAAGGCCAATGGGAAACTAAAAACCTACCTTTTTTCTTTCTTGGCACCTTTTGTTTACTTCCATAATTTGTTAGCACAATTCAATTAAGAAAAAAATATCTTCTATATATTTGGCCAGTTTGTAGGGGATTGAAAGGATGAATTTTGGGTGCTCTTCTCTATGGTAGGGAGATAGAACAACAAAACTCCAACACACTCATTCAAGAACAAACCCTAGAGTTCTCAACCTTAAGTATGCAAAAGAGAAAGAAATATCGCAATAGGGTTGTTCTAGGGACTGATTGTAAACTAATGAAGGGTTCACCACCAAGCTAGGGCTTGGAAAGACAAATACAATGCAAGATGTAATGCTTAACTCTAATTTGATGCAATATTTCACTAAATGACCTAAGAATGCATGAAAAATAGAATAACTTGAAGATGAATGGATGGAGGTTTGAATTGCTAAAAAAAAATCACTTTAATACTAACTAGGACTCATACGCTAGGTTGGGTGAATTAGTCGCAGATCTAGGTTTCTATACAGAAACAAGAATCTAGCAAATGGGTATCTAAATTTGCAAAATCCTAAAAATTGACCTAAACTGGGACTCATACACCAAAACTAGCGTATCAGTCCAGTTAGGGTTATCTGAAGCTTTAAATTCTGAATTTGGTCTTTAAGATTTGCTTTGCACTTCTTGATTGATTTCCAAATTTGAAACCCTGATTTGCAATCTATAGAAGTATTTCAAGTATCTCTAATGCAAGGTGACAAATTTGACAATTTTGGACATTGACAACTTTCTCCAACTTTCTCTTCAATGTGCCTTCAACCTAAACCTACAAATCACACACTAAAGAGAGGGAAAAATGTTATTTTGTTAGTGGATAGGGGTTTGCCTTGGTCAAACCCTGTTTTGGTAATCAAAACTTGAAATGAAATGAAATAGAAATGAAGAATGATGAATGAACAAAGTATGATGTTACAAATCACCAAACCCTAGCAATAAGAGGCTACAAACATATATGAAGTGGCTCCAATCGATGTAGATCTTGACTCTTGCTTGAATAGGATAGATCTTGAATGAAATGCTAACTTGAATCATAAAACCGTACATCACAATTGTTAGCTCAAAGGCAAAATTGCGTGAAGGCCAGAGCGTGCTTGATGCTTAAATAATGCTCTAAGTGATAGCGATAATCTGCCCTTGAAATTCCTTGAATGCCCTTGTGAATGATCAAATGCTCTTGTGAAATCTTGAATGCTAGGTATGAATACTTGAATGCTTATGATGAAAATGAGTGAAAGAACCTTGTATTTATGCTTAATTATGCAAGAATTCCCAAAAATACAACACTACAAGCTAACATTATTAGGAGGGTAAAATCCTACCAAAATTTGAATTAAATTAATTTTTGGGTATGAAAACTCATGTACCCAGGGTGGTATGAGTCCCATTAGGCATAATTTATGGGACCAAATTAAAATGCTTAGAAAGGTGTAAAATGGGGATGGAGACCCAAAACCCTAGGTGGGACTCATACACACCCAAGGGGCATGAGTCCTAAACCACCAAATCTGGGCCACACAACTTAAAAACTCCAGAATTATCATTGGATGTTGATTTATGTCAGGTTCATCCTCAAAAAGATGCATTAAATGAGGCTTGTGGATGCAAAATAAGGCCAATTAAAGCATAAAGAAGCCCAATTATTAGTTACAACCCTAGAAAAGTGTGAAAATGTGTTACAACACTTTACAACACCTTAAATATGGTAGGATTAGGTTTATTTAGTTCACAAGGGACCAATACCTAATGTGAGTGCGATGAACACATTACAACACTAAGTCAAGGCATCATTGAGCTCAATTTTATAAGGAGGGCCCAAACAAGTGTGAAAATATCACTGACAACATTTTTTGACACTGCAGGGATTCCATCAAAAGCCCCAACCCTAATGTAGGTGAACCTTTGGAATTGAATGAAATGACTACCATAGGTGTTAATCAATTGTGCAACCTTAGGAGATATTTGTTGACCTACATCCCCTTGTATCTCCCTTACTATCTTCATGGTAAACATGACGTTCACCCTCCTAAAATGTTTGTAGCTCCTCTCCAACTGGAGCTTATCATAATAATCATAGATCTTAATTTCCTCATCTTGGAATTCATTTGGTCTCAAAACTGGCCACAGTCTAGTGCAAGAAATGACATAGAAAAACTAGGAAGACATGTAAAAGAACTTGTTGAGGGGAAAGTGAATTATCATTGAATGCACCTAGTCACATATGAGTTTTTTCCAATCTAAATATTTCTTGCCATGAATGACTATTTATATAAAGAAATACATCCAATCTTCAAAATTATGGGTTCTTTTGTTATATTTCAACTTATGTTAAAACATGATTATATCAAGAATTTCATTCAGAAAGTGGTTTTTGTGCAGCTTCTTGGGCAATTGAGATTCACCTATTTTTGGTGTAGTAAACCACTCTCGAGCAATAACATTTTTGTGTTGTCCTTTATGCTCTTGAAAGCATTGATGAGAGAGTAAAATTTAAATTTGCATATACCTCTCTTTATGTCAACTTCAGACATGATGCAAATGCGTCTTGGTTGATTCTAATCACTAGTCTATTATCGCTTGTTCTTATCTCCCTTGTATTGGGTTCATCGTGATTGATACATTCCAAAACCAAGTTAGTGCATTGTACTGTAACTAGAAATACTACCACTTGCATCAACAACCCACTTTTGATCAGACACTAAGTAATTGGGGGCCTATTTTCCCTCCCAATTCTCTCCTAGAACTCATCCAAGTTTATATGCCTTAAATTAGTGTTTCCAATCTCCAAAATTATGCTTGATAGACTTGAAAAATTTGCTCATAGCCTAGATACTTAAACTTCATGATGAATAAAATTCAAGTGAGTGCAGATGCATTTCGTTCTAAAAAATGATTAAATTTGTTTATGCGAGTTGTTTAAACAATACCAAACTCTCCAAATTCACCAGAGTTTTTTCCAGATTATTCAACAATGAGCTAAGACTTAAGATGCGAACCACTATACCTCAGTGTTGTTCTCTAGTGTTGCAAGAAGTACTATTCAAATTCTTCTGCAATTCGCTCTTTTCATCACCTGTAAAATCTGTTTCCAAATGCTCATTAAAATGAATTCTTTAGGTAGCATAATTCTTATATAGGCACTTACAATCAATGTCTAAAAATGGTAGGTGATCATTAATGACACCCTTAATAATTGGTGCATGTAAGCTTTCCCATCTTGCCCCAAGTTTTGACATTTTTGAAATTTCAAACGAGAACGACTATGAGAGGCTTTTTCAAAGAATTGATTAGTTTCAATAACCCTATAGAAGGCTGACAAAGGTTTCAAATTTTTTATCATTGTCTAATAGTTCTTCATCAAAATACCATCCAAAGAGCCCAACATTTATAATGTAGGATACTTCGGTTATAATCATGGTTATGACAACCTTGTAGAGGCTCGATAGAGGTTTTGAAACCTACATAAAGTTCTAGAATACTTATTTTAGTTTCCAATTTTATTAAGACATTTGAAATGTAACCCTTTGAAAATAAAATGTTCCTTTATGAAGCTGGGATAGTATGTAATCAGATAAAATGAAGGTTTCAATAACCCATCCAGAGCCCTATAAAGGTTTCAAAACCTTCATAAATTTTGAAAACTCCAAAATTTGACCAAGTACTGAATTCTTCTCTTTTAACCTCGATGCTTGGCTAGGTTGTGAGAACCATTTTGAGCACCGAAATAGTTTCAAGAACCTTTGAGAAAGCTGATAGAAATGCACTATTAAGCTTAATCATGAAGGCAATGGATGAAACAAGGTTGTGATAATCAAAGCAGAATCTAATGAGGTTCTAGGAGCCAAGGTAAACGTTGATATTTTTGTGACAAGGCCCATTTACAAGATTTTACCTAGTTTTTGGAAGGATGGTCAAAACTATGGTAACAAAAAGGAAACTTGTTGTATCCATAGAAAAGGTTAAATATGAAGGAACTTTATTTCAATCAAGGGTTTAGTGAAGATGTCTACAATTTTCTCTAATGTTAGATAATATTTAAGATCAATGATGTGTTCATGATCAAGTCTTAGATGTAGTGTGTATGTATCTCAATGCGTTTGTTCTACTAGTGATGGAATTGATTCTATGAGATCACAACAAATCATTATCCATGCCCACTGCATATTGAATCTCATAACTATGAGTGCCTTACACATAGTGGAAAATCTGCATAGCTACTTTCCAATGCAACTCATGGGGCTTCTACAACAATTAATAGACAATTCCCACATCATATGATTTATGTGTTATCTTTGTCCTCATTAGATTTGGAAACTATAAGGCTGTATATTTGTATCTCTCTTTCCTCCTTGTTTGATAATGAAGCAAGAACTATTAGCTCTTTAAATTCTTGGAGATATTATTTTCTTGGTAATTTTTATTTTTATTTAAAATATTTATTAATCTATTTATATAGTAGTAGATTATATTTGTAGATCTAATAATAGATTCTAAAGAAGTATAGAATTTAGTCTCTATTGTTGGACATTTTTTCAATAAAAAATACCCAAAAGAAACATGGTCTCATCAAATGTCATGATTATTGTTCATTCACTAAATGATTTAGTTGAACAAGCCTTAGAGGCTTTTAAGCAAATGAAATTGGGAGGAACAAAATGTAATCTATACACCCAAAATATAGATGTACAAAAATAAAAAATGTAGTCATAATAAAAAAAAATATATAATGAGACATTAATATCCCAAGCCAAGGTTTTCCAAAATAAAATTGAAGATCCATTTATCTCCTAAATGGCTAAATAATAATTCCTCAAGAAAATAATCCATACAAACACTAAAGTAAGTGACCTAATTAATCATCAAAAAAAATACCAAGAACAAATACGTATCCATGACCACATAGTTAAAATCTTTAATATAAAAAAGAATGTCATATTTTTCCTTTGTGCAAGTTGGTTCCATGGCCACATTTGAATCCATATAGACCCCCCTTCACATATCTCTACAACTCTTATATCCTCTAAATTTCTTCACCTTTAGCTCCTTGGTCAAGTTTAGAATTGAACATTCTATGATGCGGCTCTTTGTTTAATTGAATGAATGTAATGTCTCTATTTTATTAAGAATAAGACCGCCAATAAAGCCTCCATTTAAATATCCAAAAAATTAGTTATAATAAAATTCACATAATGAAAACACCTCCTTAATAGAATAGTACACTCCATCAAGCTAAGTATGTAACTTATTTTGTTTCATTTTATTTAAGAATAACAAATATCAAGATATAAAATAAGCAATCAAGAATTCATTAGTTCCCCACCTTTCAGGCTAATAATACATAAATATATAAAATAGATTAATGATGAAAGAGAATATCATAACACCAATCAAATATGTAAAGTGTAATTAAAGAAAAAAACATGATACATTATTTTCTACTCTTTGGATTCCATAAGATAATTAAAAACTTATCAAATGGGAAAATATAAAATTGGATTTATATTATTGAAGATACCAAATGACAACAATAATGTAGGAGGAAAATACATGCTAGTTTACACAATAGCAATAGGGTTCAGACAACATACTTCCAAAGAAAGCCCAAAGTGATGCCATAAAATATGACATAGATGCCAAATTTTATCAAATCATGTTAAGAATAAGTTCTTGCACCTTAATATTAAACTTAGATAAAAGTCTAGTTTTGAGATTTGAATTTCATTTGGAACTTGTATTGTAATATGGCTAGTAGCAAAAATAAATAAATAAATTGAATTTTGCACTCTTTAGGAATGGGATATAGTAAATTGGAGGAAATTAAGACAACTTGACCTCTAGTATGGGGTCTCATTATTTGTTTGTGTTGCATATATAATATATATTTATATGTCTTTTTCAATTGAACATATCAACCTCAAGAAAATATTGAATTATATTATGGAAAAACATTGGATAATCTCTCTAACCTGTATCTCCTCTTACAACCAATCAAAATGATGATAATAATTTCCTCTTCCTTTCTTGATTGGACTTGTATGTATGGTTCAAAGAAATGAAATCATTTGAACAGGAAAATTATTTTTAATAATTGCCTTGTTAGTGCTAACTTAAAAAATGCAAAATGGATGATAATTTTTGGAATGTTGATCTCAACTAATCCCTTCATATCTTCTTATCAATGGAAACACTGGGTGGACCATGTTGGTACTAACAATTAATGTTAAAGTTCTTAAAAAATTGGTTGGTGCGTATGTTTCAACCATGTAGATTATTTAAAAAAAATGAACATTACACATTATCTCAAGTTACAACCATACTAAAACTTTCTTGTTGAAATAAGATATTGAAAAAAAGCAAAAAGATATAGTCAAAATTCATGTAGAGATACCATTTACAAGCTCACTGTAAAGTGTTGGAACATCATGGTCAACATACCAACACTTTAAGCTCTTCCCCATTTACATATGTAATCCTAATATTATTAGAGAGAAACCCCAACCAATCATCCAAGTATAACGAAGTAAATGAAAAAAAAACCGTCATAACAACTCATTGTGTAACATTAATTCCAGCAATGATAACATCTACTCCACAAATAAATACAAGCATCACCAACTTCTAGATTGCCAAAAAACCAATTACTCACTAGCACTTGCACCTAAAGGAGGTTCAAGGATTATGCCAATAGAAAACTATATGTATGTTAATATGCTAGAGAGTACATGTTTGTGCATGGGTGTGTATGGGTGCCATATGCTGCAAATTTTAGTTGTATGTGGTTAGATTAAACAATTAATAATAAGTGCTAAATAATGGAATGAAAATAAGCTTAAGAAAGCAAATCTAGATTTTTTCCTTACAAATTAAGTATTATTTGATTTGGAAATATTGCCTGGGCAAAACATAAAAGCAATGAGGTAGAAAAGCAGCCAGGGGCTTCCGAGTGATGCTTATGCTTACGTGTTAAAGTCAGCTGGATTCTCATCTAATTAAAATTTTATAGAGAAACTGTGTATCACTTAAGAAGGCAAAATTTTAGTTAAGCTGTCAAAATTTCTATATAAATATTCCTATATATGTTTTCCAATCTACATACAGTACTAAATAGATAGCAGTAACAGGAGGAATGCTTCAAATAAATGGTAGTCACAAAAATTGCTTAGCGAGTCGGCCAGTCAAATTGATAAAAACATTGCAAATGAAAATGAGAATGTTCCCATCCCAATTTGGGAAAATCCAATATTTATCTAGCTTTTTTACATGATAAGTGAGATTTTGTTTTGTCATTATAGCAGTTGGTTTGGCAATGACTTTTCCCTAAAACTTTTGTTTTCCACTTGACTCCATGATGGTTTGTCCACATGAAACTTATTTCAAAGCTTACGGTGATCTCTCTACGCTGTATAAGCCTGCTCGACTAACTTTTTAGTCATGAACAAGTATCCAAGCTATTGCTTCATCAATTAAATTTTCAATTCTAATGCAAGATATGCCTTGCTTCATATTATAGAAAAAGAAGCAACATAGCTTAATAAAGGGACTAATTAGTTTTGTATAAATTTGATATTTTTCTATTTTCCAAACATTGTAATGTAATTTGATAAGGGAAAATTATGAATTATGATTAGCTCAAAAAGAACATGGCCAAGTCCCTCAATTTTTATCAAAATACTGCAACCACTTTATTTTTCTAAAAGCAAAATACTGCGAGCTGCGGCAGCTACAGAAAAGACAGTTACATCCAAAATTACAGAGAATAAAAACAGCAGAAAAAAGAGTGCATGCATACAACATGATTTTAGACGGAAAAATAAATCATTATAAGCTGCCAATTTTCAACTGCAAATCTCTTCACCCTCAGACTAAGCAAAAATTCCTTTGCGGAGCTGCTGCAGCCCTCACAACTGCAAGTATTTAGCAAATAAGGACTCTGCGGATGAGGCATTAAGGATTGATTCACAGAGTGAGGAGTACGATCGAAAAAGAGTAATGCCTGGGAGTGGAGATGGGGGAATTTGGTGGGACTACGACTTCCTCAGCGAGCCTGGTAGCACACGTTACAGTTTGAAACATCTTCCAGGGTGGGTGTGCTCAGATCCCATTTCCATGGCGGCGCTTCTCTTTAACATAGAGAGCAAGTGAATGGAATCTGAGGCAATGATGGCGAAGTGCTGAGGTGTTTGGGCAGGGCATCCCCGAATCGTTTGAGAGCCATCTTCTGTACGCTGCAACAACCGCACTAAATGAGAGCTATCTCATTCTTTTATGTGTGATCAAATACTTTATGGCATCAGAGCAGCGCGACAACGATGAGTTTGAGTTTTCCTATGCGCGGGAACGGTGATCGCTAACTGTAACAGCGGGAACAGCGATGGTTTAGGAGAACACAAAATGAAGTTGGGAACGGAACAGGTTAAGCGGGCCCACATGCACCACGTAACCAGTCAAAGCTTAGTGCGTGACATTTAACTTTGATTGTGCCGATAGGCTAGATGTTAATAAAGACTTTCACCTAGAAACCCTGTCTGCCGCCTGCAATCCGGCTCATTGAAACGTTTCGAATTGCCGACATATATACAATTTATTTGGGCCGTAGTTTATTGTATGCAGAGTGTCTTCCATTTGTTGGCTATATATTGTAGGAACTTTCACCTGAAACCTGTCTCACGCCTGCAATCTGCTCTCGTGAAACAATTTCAGGTAGCCGACATACAATTTGTTGGACGTAGTTTACTGTTCTGGGTGTCTTCCATTTAATTTTCAGATCTCTCAAATCGGATTTTTGACTGGCATTTAATATACAGATCAAATGAAATCTATTTCCATTCCACGATGAGCCCTAAACCATTTCTCTTCACATTTTATTATTTCGTCGGCTACGTAGGGAGTTGTTTACGGTTAATCTAATTTAAAAATCTGTATTAGTATCCACCATCTACGCTACTTAAGCGGTGGGTGAATGCTTCTACGGATCATGTAGAGCTTTGGGAGGTGAAATTTTGATTCATCGGGCTCACAAATCCTAAGAGCCGAGAAATTCTAGTCACCCCAGATCCTAATTTTTTTGTTTTATTGTAAAATGGGTGAAGCGATGGCTATAGAGTGGTCTTGGTTATTTCATCTTTTATAAGGTTTTGTTGTGGTCAGTTCTTAAATTCGGCATGGTTAACATCATCTACATCCTACGGTTGGGAGAAGGCTTTATTTTATTGTCAGTAGCCTGGAGCCCAATTACATTACTTGTTGATTTCCTCTCGGGGCATTAAATAATTTTAGTTTGCATTTTTATTTTGGTTTTGGTTTATTTTGGGTTTTGAAAAGGACTATTTGCGCCCCAATTTTGTGTTGGAGGAAATTGCTGCCAGCAAAAGGAGGTTTGATGGTTTGTTGTCTTAGAGAGTCGCTCGAGCTGATTTTGTCTGGAGAGGAGTTAATTTGTGGTTGCTGAGAGAGGAACGGTAGTTGCATCGAGAAAGGGAGAAAAAGGCAGCAAATAACTGTTTTGAAGAAGGGCTCGAGCTGATTTTGTCTAGAGAGGAGTTAATTTGTGGTTGCTGAGAGGCACGGTAGTTGCATCGAGCAAGGGAGAAAAAGGCAGCGAATAACCGTTTTGAAGAAGAAGGTTTTCGGCCTGTGAAAAGTATTGGAGAGCAGATCGATTGGGGAGGAGTTGGCCAAACAAAAAAGGAAATCAATTCCTTGGTGAATTGACTCACTGTAATTAGTTTTCGGCTTGCACAATGCAAATTTAAACCTTGGTGTCTCTATTTGGCTCGATTGTGTTTGCTATGCATTTTCTGTTGTTTATTGACTTGACTGCCTGTTACTTGTGGTGAGGGAAGTGTTCGGTCAGGTTGAAGTCGATTCTTTAGAGAATCAGCGATCATTGTAAGCGTTTTTGCATTGTTCTATACACAATGAAACCTGGACTCTTGTTTTGGCTGCTGGAATTATTTCATGTTACTGCTGCTTGTTAATTTTTGTTTCCTCTCGATTGAGTGACGACCTCTAAATTTCATGTCCAACGTTTGGTAAATACATACAATTAATGAATTTTCAGTAGAAGACCTGGAGAGCTTTGAAAGTTCCAAAATACTTTACCAATTGAACCAGAGCGCTGACCCTGTCATTCAATATTTCATTGTGTTTGAGGTTTGTTTATGAATAGCTATTCAAAAAACGAAATAAGACTTTTTGCTTTAGAGTACATCCATTATGGTAATTCTCATTTGTCAAGCGTATAAACTTCTTTCTCAATAGTTTCAGCCATTGTTAGAGCATCTAATTACATTCCTTCCAGAAAATCGTCAAATTTTATTTTGTTCAGTCACATTTCCTGTGACTGTGAAATTGTTCAAAGATAAGTTTCTACGGAAGCCTTATGTGATCAATCTCATGGACGAGTTAACAATTAAGGTATTTCTCAGTATTATGCTTTTGTTGAGGAGAGGCAGAAGGTTCATTGTCTCAACACACTTTTCTCAAAGGTTGGTTTATGCTTCGGTATTATGTTGTTGTCACTACGAAGCTTATTTTATGGAGAGAGAAAAACTTTAAGAACTTTTTCATTCACAATTTGAAAAATATTTAATTAGGATTCTATTGACTAGAAATATATGCAATTAGGATTATTTTTTACTTTATATTGATAGGTCAGATAACAATGTGTTTAATTGATAGTGCTTACAAGCAGTATTTTGAGAGGCTGTAAGAAGATCAAGTCAAAACCCTCCAAAGGTTGCCATTCCAATGAAGTTTGCTAATGGTTATAACAATCTCCACCATTGATTATAGAATCTTGGCAACCTAGAACCAAAGAAGCAATGAGATGAATCTTTTTAATTATTATTTAATTTTTATTGTTGTTGATAGTGCTATATTTTTACGGTTGTTGCAGCTTCAAATTAACCAGTCAATAATTTTTTGTAATTATGTCAATCAAGTTGAACTTTTGGCCAAAAAAATTACCGAGCTTGGATATTCATGCTTTTACATACATGCCAAGATGCTCCAATCTCATTGGAACAGAGTCTTTCATGACTTCCGCAATGGTGCTTGTAGAAATCTTGTCTGTTTAGGTGCATAAATACCTTGTACCTGTATACTTTTATGTCTTCAAATTTTCGTGCCTTCTATTTATTTGACTATTTGTATGTGATTATTTGATATTTCCAAACACTTTTGACAGATCTTTTTATAAGGGATGTTGATATTCAAGCTGTTAATGTTGTGATCAATTTTGACTTTCCAAAGAATTCAGAAACCTATCTACACAAGGTACGTTGTTTTTTATAGAATACCAGGGACTGTCTTTTGAGAGTCTTCTATGAATATGCAAAGAATAAGCAATGTTTTATGTCATCTGCTTGTTTCATTGCATCTACTTTTATGCTAGTCTGTTGTATTTAAGTGAACCAAAACATTCAGTTCACCAAATATTTTCTAGGTTGGACGCTCTGGTTGATTTGGTCATTTGGGTCTTGCTATAAATATTATTATATATGAGGATCGTTTTAATTTTTAAGTATCATCATAATCATTGATGTTAACTATCATTAGTAGTGTTGTTTGGTCTGCTTTTTATCCAATGCACATTTTCATGACTATTTTACTGTAGATATAAGATTGAGCAAGAACTTAGCATCGAAATACAACAAATACCACCACAAATAGATCAGGATGTTTACTACAGATTCTGTGTAAGGAGTATATGCAAATAGCTGATGCAAACAAGAGTATGTATTTTATACTATTCTTCCTTTCTATGTTTACTTCTATATATTTTTCTATAAGCGTAACCCTTGCACCTACATATGAGGATTGTTTTAGTTTGTAAGTATCATCATGATCGTTGATGTTAACTATTACTAGTAGTGTTGTTTGGTTTGCTTTTTATTCATTGCACATTTTCATGACTCTATTTTACTGTAGATATAAGATTGAGCAAGTTCACTTAGCACTGAAATACAACAAATACCACCCCAAATAGATCAGGATGTTTACTACAGACGATTCTATGTAAGGAGTATATGCAAATAGCTTATGCAAACAATAGTGTATATATTTTACACTATTCTTCATTTCCATGTTTACTTCTATATATTTTTCTATCGGCGTAACCCTTGCACCCCCCTGGTGCAAGTGCTAGTTGAACAGAATCTCAGAGGTGATTACATCATGAGCAACAGAGGGTGGCGCTCCAGGCATTCGGGGGCGATGTAGGCAGCAATGTTTAATGAAAAGTATGAGTGTTATATAGATATAGACGTGATTTAGGAGAAGCCGACGACACTCCCATGGAAGTCGTAGCCCTCCATGCGTTTTGCTTCGATTTAGACCGCCAACCATAATTACTACAAATGCTGATTTTAAGTATATATAGCGCATAGATACATTTATACATATTATGATAACATTCAGAATAATAATATGTATATATTGCACATAAAAGTAATATTCCAATAATATCACTTAGAAAATAGGATGTGTATGTGTTATATGTAAAGTACCTATATATATATGCATCATAAAGTTCATTTAAATCTTACGAGAATATGCATGTAAGATCATCGTATCCATATGTAACACTATTTTGAAAAGTTCATTATATTTTGGTAAATCTCTTTGTATATGGATATAAACTACACAAAATTCCTGCAAATGCATATACCGTAAACTAGCACTTTACTAGAGGGTGCAAAGGAGTTCACATGATAGAAATATGAGTGAAGTAAAGAAGGGAGTGGCGTGCTCGTTATTACTTAGCATAACTTGTTTGGCCTCAGCCTGAGGTGGTTTTATACGTATTTGAGAATGAGAGACACCCGGTGCAGGCTCAAAACAGCACTTGGAGATATAGGTAGACACTCGGAGAACAAACAATATTTTAATCTCACAACAAAAAATAGACATCATGAAAAGATAATGGGTGTATAACCATCTCTATCATAGAATAAAGTAAACATACAATGTGTTCATTCCATCTAATGTAATGGGTGGATGCATGGATAAATGAATGGATGAATGGATATGTGAGGCATGCAAAGGATGGTAGGGATTACAATTTGGAGTGTGGATGGTAATTTGGAGAATAGTTGATGGCTCAGATAATGGTGGGTATGGTGAATTATAACGACCCATGTCAAGAAATTTACCATAAGAGAGTGTTAAGTGTACACTGAATGTTGACCAAGATCAAGATGATTTGGAATGTGGATGGGGATGGGTGAACATGGATTTGATAGATGGTTCATGGATGATTGAAGTTATGAATAGTTGTAGCATTGATAGCGGTTTTATCATAAGGACTCTACATTCTCCCCATGTTGGTGTTTGCACTAAAAAAGTTCCCTCTAGTTTTTAAGAGTTATCTTTATTCCTTAATTGCTATAAAGCCAAGAAGTTGCCCAAGATTGTTGATATTTGAAGTAGAAGACTCTTGCTCATTGATAATGATGTTTAGAGTAGGAGACTCTTGTTTTTGCAGAACATCTACGTGTACATTTAGGAGTAACCATCTCATGGGTAGATGGAGGAGTAGGTGGTATATGGATATGATCATCATTTGCGCCATCTTGTATGGATTGGAGAATTCTCATTAGATCGTGGTAGTATATATTGGAGGTACAAATTCTTGATCTTGATTCTAAGCACGGTGTTATCTTCAGTATGCTTTGGTTCGTGTTCTTGACATGGATCAATTTGAAAGGATGGATTGTTTGAAAAGGGTTTTCCAATGTATTCATTAGGCATGGGAATTGGCTCAATATTTTGTTGATTTTGAAGTGGATTTGGATTAAGTGTTGAGTTGTGGAATCGTTCAATATCTACAACCATGAGTTGGTAGGATTTCTATATGTCTTGGAAATGACCATTGCTAGACTTCAATGGTGAGAGGTGTTTAGGATGTCTATATATTGCGCGAGGCTATTATTTATACATCTTTTTCCAGAATCTGCATTGCTACTTATACTAACTACTGTTGTCTCAAATATTCAGTTTGTTGACCTTGTTCATGTTTGTTTCCACAGTAATCTTCACACTTGATATTTTTGAAGAAGATTAAAATATATTGAGAAAATGGATGGATTCTGAAAGGACATCTAAATAAACATGGAATTTTAGTTACAAATTACACATTATAAATTAAATCAAACAAATTCAAAAATAAACTCTTATGACCTTAATTAATAAAGTCTATATTTGTGTAACACATTCCTGATATGCAAGCTATACTCTACATGGACTCAAAACAAAACTTTAGAAGCCAACAGAGATGCAAAACAAATTCTTCAGGACCCAGAAATTGGTAAATAGTACAAAACTTAAAAGGAATTTGGAAACTACACACTCTTAAGCCTACATTTAATGCCAACTTGATTTTGTAATTTATACACTAAAAGTCTCTGAGCTCAATAAAGTCTGATAGATGTCTTATATATATCATGGGACTAGATTAATCTTGCATGATGTAGTTGAAAAAAGGTCATGTTATTAAAAGTCAAAAGACTTTCATTACTTGAGACAATCTAGATCAATGGTGCAACATCACAACCGAAAACACTGAATGTACTTCTCTGCTAAATAACATTACTTGGTTATTAAGCCATGCCACATAAGATATTTAGAAAAGTTGGTGACACAAGCATAATTTTAATATAATTGCACGAACCACAAATATTATGTAGCTTTTGGGACAATTTTTCATAGTAGATATATTACTGGAAAGGTGTGTCTTCTATAAAATGGGTGATATTCTACTGGTGATTTCACATCAAAATGCATAAATGGCCCATCACTTGATATGAATGGAGGGCCTTATTATTTAAATAAAACAGAATTATTTCATGCAACTGATGTTTTGAGTGAAATATGGATTATGATGTGTTAAAGGATAAACACACACATGTTCTGCCAAGAACAAATTGGTATTTTTCCTCAAAGTCATCATATCTTTAAGTAGAACAAAACGCCAAAAAATTTCTATCGTTGATTCTTATTCAATAACCACCTTATGAGTAGAGCAAATACTATTTATAAAAGCAATTATGCTTCCCACTAGATGGTGCCTCGTCTTCTTTCACATTTCATTGTGCTGTTTTTACAACTGATTTAGCAAGACTTGACAGTTTGTATTGGTTACGTGTAAAGTTTCTTTGTGCTATTTTAACAACTTTTCTACTCAGAAGAAGCATTATTAGAGTCTCAATTTGTCTTATGTTGTATGCCATTCTGTATGGTACTATGGAGTAAGCAATGGGAGATTAAGACAATTCAAGGGTGAAAAGTCTATTGGTTTTCTGTGCGTACATAAAGCTTTCCTCGTTTTTGTCACGTTGGTGAACTAATTCATTCTGAATATTCATTTGTTGACACCATATCACAGTTCGAATAATGAGTATAATGATCAACTATTTGAGTTATTTGGTTTTGTTATGTGGAATTGGGAAAAGAATTTTGGTCATATTTAAACTTAAAGCTACTTAATGCAGGTAGAAGCTACCAAATACCTGGGAGGTGAAATCATAAATTTGGTGAGTGTTCATGCAGCATAATTACTAATCTGTTGTTGGCATAGATTCACACATTATATTTTGAATATCTACAATATGGACCATTTTTGCTTAAATTTTTTGCTTTGTTGTCAACATACCTTGTAATCTGTTGTAGGATGCAATTCCAAACCGTACAGAATGTTTTTGTTCACTTGGAAAGAAGTG
>VDFB02121028.1:0-13908 GCA_007258455.2 Sequoia sempervirens | reverse complement strand
ATGTACCTCTTGACAACTCATCTCCACCTCATATCCTCTTGTCCACTTCACCCTCCACATGTCAAGATGTGAGGGCTTGTGGGTTCTCAACCCACCATATCCCTTCATCTTGGCCTTGTTGGAGCAATCTTGACCGTTAAATTCTCTAGAGAATTCAAATTCTCCTATAAATACCCCCTCCTCAAGGGCATTTTAACACACTTAGCCATCTTGCACCATTATGCTGCTAATTTGCATTCTCAACACTTTGCATTTTTGATAACTACATGCTGTTCATTTGAATTCTCAAGCCTTTTTAATCATTTAACCATCTTTGTTAATCATTTGCACCTCCAATCTTGCATTTTGACATTCAAGCAATCATCTAAGGAGCACACAAACCATTCCTATCAAGGGCCAATCAAAGAGGTATCAACAACAAGGGAAGTAAAAGTGTTTGTGTTTCATTTTATTTGCATTCCTTTTCGTTGTATCACTCTTTTGGCTAATCTTGAGGTGTCCTTGGTATTTTGTTATTCATGTTTTTTAGTTGTTTTGCACATTTAGAGCAGTAGAAATATCAAGGAGAAATGTATACCTTGATATTTCTACTGCTCTAAATGTGTAAAACAACTAAGAAACATGAATAACAAAATACCAAGGACACCTCAAGATTAGCCAAAGAGTGGTTCAACGAAAAGGAGTACAAATAAGATAAAACACAAACACTTTTACCTCCCTTGTTGTTGATACCTCTTTGATTGGCCCTTGCTTGGAATTTGATTGTGTGCTCCTTAGATGATTGTTTGAATGTCTAAATGCAAGATTGTAGGTGCAAATGATTAATAAAGATGGCTAAATGATGGCAAAAGGATTGAGAGTTCAAATGGACAGCATATAGTTATCCAAAATACAAAGTGTTGATAAGGAAAATGGGCAGCATGTAGTTGCTCCAAATGAAAGTGTTCTCCCCAAAATGCCCTTGAGAAGGGGGTATTTATAGAGGATCTTGAATTCTCTAGAGAATTCAATGGTCAAGATTGATCCAACAAGGTCAATATGAAGGGCTATGGTGGGTTGAGAACTCACAAGCCCTCACATCTTGACATGTGGAGGGTGAAGTGGACAAGAGGATATGAGGTGGAAATGAGTTGTCAAAAAGGTACATGAGGTGGAAAAGGACATGCACCTTGGGGGATGAGAGGATTTCCACAAAAAGGGATTTCTTGTCTCCAAGTGGGAGTGAAAAGGACATTTGAGAAATTTTAGAATTCCTCAAAAATCTACATGGGAAAAGGAAAGGTGGTTGGGAGGATAAATGTGAATTAAAAATTCACATTCCTAGGATGATCTAGAGGGTAAAAGGTGGGCTCCAAAAAGGTGGGACTTGGTCACATGTGGAGATTGTGATAAGTCCAAGGTTGGTCACACGTAGAGATTGTGACAAGTCCAAGGTTCTAGAAGCCTTGGAAGGATGGAATGTGAATTAAAAATTCACATATAAAAGAGAGGAATCTAGGAAGAATAAAAAGGAATTAAAAATTGAGAATATCAGGGCTTAATTAAGTAATTAGAGGATAATTAGGGCAATTAGGATTAAAAAGCCAACTTGCAAAGTTGGAGGATGTGACACATCCTAATCAAGGATTAGGCATGTGCACATCCTTAATGAAGAGATTAGGAAATGGATTAGGATTAGATGAAAATGATATGCTTGAGGAATTAAATAAATGTAACATTTATTTAATTTATTTGATGAAAAGAGGATTAAGGAGGGTAAGGTATTTAATTATTAATTAAATACCTTAGGGATTTTATTTAATTAAAGATATTAATAAATAATACTAATATTACTTAATTAACTCCTTGAGAGGATGTTTAGATCGAAAGTGATAAATTTGGATAAATTAATTGTCCAAATTTGATGTATATATCATTCTTCAATAGATTGTGCATTGGTTATGAGGTTGTTTGGATTCAATTTGAAATGTCCTTTTTTGCAGAAGTCTCTTAGGATGAAGACAATTGATGATTTGTCATCAATGTATTCTTCATAGGAAATGTTTAGTAATTCGGGAAGCAAGAGTTGCATAATAGATCTATCCATTGTACATTCCATTGTTTTCTTTCTATCACTTGTCAAAATCACTTTCAAGTAGTGAGAGTAGATATATGCAACTTGTTGTTTGCATTTAATACAAAAGGCAATTTGTTCTTGTAGTTCTCCATATGTATCAAATTTGTAGTTGCAATTTGGACAGAAAGCTTGAAATGGATTTGCAAATGCATTGGCTATTCTTATTGTTCCATAAATCTGCAAAATATAACGAAGATGTATATTATGTATTTTTTAATCATTTTCTAATAGTGTATAATTGCATAGGTGCAAATGTGATTGTGTTAAATGTTGAATACAACAAATTGCTGACATAATCAAATGCCTTAGTTACCTCAATTGTTGAATGCAACAAATTGTTGAGATACTCGAAGGCCCTCTTGTTATTCAATTTGCTGATGTATGTTGATTGAGTTGTTTGTAGAGTGTTGTATCTTGATTCTCGCCTCTTTACAATGTTTCTCAACAACATGATTGGATATTGTTCGAGGTGTATTTGTTCTTCCATTGAAGAGAAATGATGTTCCAAACTCTCGTGTATTTGTACCTGTATTGTGGATGCATGTTTTTATTTGAACATTTATGTTTAGTTAAAAATATGGTAAGCAGTAATTGATGTAAATTGCAATGAAATAAAGAATTAGAGGAATATTTAAATACCTGTGCTTTGTCCATTTCTGAATGGCCATCTTTTATTTCAACAAAAAATTGGAAAGAAGTTCTTTTTGTTCCCACCACAAGTGCCACTATAGATCCAATTGCATAGTTTTCTTCACTTGTAAGAAGTTGTCTAATTGTGCTAGTTGGTATGAATTTGTATTCATCATGCATGCACGATATGACTTCAACTATTGTTGTGTTTGTGAAAATCAAGATGTAGTCACAATCACCTCTGTCATAGTCTGTCTTTGGT
Source organism: Sequoia sempervirens (assembly GCA_007258455.2). Taxonomy (NCBI): domain Eukaryota; kingdom Viridiplantae; phylum Streptophyta; class Pinopsida; order Cupressales; family Cupressaceae; genus Sequoia; species Sequoia sempervirens. Next base: position 10,900 of record VDFB02121028.1, on the reverse strand, counting down.
GCAATTTGGAAATTTGTAATGCATATAGCTGTTCCAAGAACTATTTTTGATTCATGTTGTTTTACAAGGACACCAATTACATTGATAGTAATTGTCATTTCACCTTTTTCATCAGTTAAATCCACACGAAGAACTTCTTTTGTATTGTTTTGTTTGTCGAGACTTGTTTTGTAGACCACAATTACATCTCCTTCAAATATATTTCCTCCCTTGTGGGAGTGAAGTTCTTCAATTGATACTGTATTTTTCTTCTTGCTTTTGGATCTGCAATGTTTACATCAGTTGAATTTATTGTTTTCAAGAGTAATTTGGATAGTATATTGAACATAGACAATGCTTTTCACCTTTTTGATATTTGTTGTATGGTTTTCTGGCTTGTTTCGGCTCTCTTGCTCGACTCCATTGTTAGCTACAAGAAATACTAATAATGTTAATATTTTTAAAAAGATACTAAGTGGATTCAAATTTGTCATTTGTTTCAATGTTTATATAAATTGGATCATGATCACTCCAATATGCTTTTGATTTGTAAATAGAACATGGTTTTGCATTTATGTTACACCAAATATGATCAATTAGTGGCTTGTTGACATGGTTTAATTTATATAACATAAAATTCATTTTAGAATTGTGCATGTGATTTGATAGCAAATTCTTTCGTCCATTATCCACTGACATATCAATGTTGAAGTCGCCTAGAATATATAAAGTTGATGTTAAATTGACAGAGGAGAATACTTGATTTGTGATTGTTATAATTTCTGTTACTGGTGTGGTGGGTCTTGCATATAGATTACATATGTTCATCTCATCACTTGGCAAATTTATTGTTATTGTTATAGCTTCTACATTTGTTGTTTTATGTTGCACTATTTTTGAAATTGATAGATTATTTCTAGTAAATGTTGTTACACCATGTATGTGATTTGTTGAGAAATGATTAAAATTTTGGAATTCATTATTATGTTTTGATAGTTGCATATGTGTTTCTTGTAGACAAATAATATCAGTTGACATCATTTCATGGTCACTAAGCATGTCTTCGATATGTACAAGCAGGTTATGAGTATTGAATGTGGTTAGTAGTAATTATTTGTCGCTAATGCTTTGGAGATGGTGATTTTCAAACTCCCAAATTGATGTTGATTGTAGGCATGACATTTCATTAATTACTTTTTTTTCACTTTGAAATGGTTTTGTGTTAGAGGTCTTATCAAGAACAATGTGTCAATTGTTCGTGTACATGATAGTGTTGTATATGCCAAACCATGTTTGTTTATGCCTGATGGATCAAATGCTAATGCTTGCATTGTAAGGCCTTGTGATCTGTGAATAGTATGAGCACATGCTAGTTGTATTGGAAATTGTTTTTTGATTGTCAATTTTTTTTGGTTGTATAGGTTTTTAGTAGGCTTTGCAATGCGAAGTATGGGTGTCCAACTTTTGTCTATGCACTCACTATAACATTGTGCTAGTCTTTTCGCTTGTCGATGTCCAACTTTTGAGTCAGTGAACTTGATCCAAACTATATCGAAATTAGTGTATTTTGTGTATGCTTGGAATGTTCCATCTGATCCATTGACAAGCCCATCTTTCGTGTCGTAATTGCCAGCATATATTTCAACTAGCATATTAGGTTTTAAGAGTATCTGAGATGGTAGATTAATTGAACGGTCATACAACATAATTGTATTAGAGTTGTCATCATGTTCATCAATTGCATTCAATATAATTACCTCTCCTTGTGTGATGGATAACATGTTTTCATTCTGTTTTTCCACATCTTTCCTTCTGTAGAAGAGGAAGGGGAATGTTGGGTCCATTGGCGGTGAGCGCAAACATTTTTTATTTAAATACTCCAAGTCTTGAATTGTCTAGGATCCAACTCGGATTCTATTGAGTATTGAAACAAATTTCTCATATTTTTGTCGCATTGTCGATTGCAATGCATAGCATTTTATATTTTGTTTCCAAAAGCTATAAGGCATAAGTTTGTTTAATGTTGGAGGATTCTCAAATACTGGTGCATCTTGTACAGGTTGTACTTGGTAAAGATCACCACAAAAAATTGTATCTAGATTTCTGAAATAGCTAGTGGGGGTTTGCATTATGTCCCATAAACGTTTGTCAATGTAACGTAGAAATCTTGAACCCACTAGAGAAATTTCATCTATCAATACCACACGGAGTTGTTGATAATGCTTTGACATAGCTTCCAATATTTCAGAACTCAATGGGATGAATTATGACTTGTTAAATGGCATGTGTAATGCTGAATGAATTGTCAATCCACCTATGTTATATGTTGCTTTTCCTGTATAAGCAAGTATCAGTCCTTTTGGTTTATTTGGATCATTGTCAATAGATGAGTTGTATATGTGAATAAGTGTTTGATATATGGCTTTTGCGGTAAATGTTTTTCCCGTTCCAGCACCTCCTGTTAAGAACAAGTGTAATGGTGCTTTGATGTTGTTTATTTTTTTCAATGCGATGTCTTTTACAATTGCTTGTTGTTCTTTGTTTAACATTCGTCTTAATTTGTAGTACTCAGAATTGTCTATTATTTGAGGATGTTTTGCAATTTCAAATTCGTTTTGAAATATTGTATTTGTTTTGTTGATTTTTTTTGTCTCAATATCTAATTATATATTATATTGTTCTTTCATCTACATACGATTTTCAGTAAGGCTTTCATTTTCATCAAGATCATTGTTTGTGTTGATTTCATCTATAGCTTTTTCAATGTCGCCCCACATAGGGTTGACTTTGTAGTTGTATTTTATGTGATTTGATGTAATAATATTTTCATGATACAAATAAGCACTATGCCATGTTTGGAATCCATTTTTAAGTGATTTTTCACTTTGTGTAAATGGCACATATAGTAGTAATTGTTCTCTACAATGGTTTTCTAAGTCAATATGTTTGTTGAAATTTACAAAACGTATTATATTTGCTTCAGCTTTACTTTGTAATTTTTTTCCATCCTTTCTATAATTAGAAATGAAATCTGCAAGACAAATGTGTGATAGTGTTGTTGGTCATGCTAGATAGTAATTTATCAATGATTTTGATGTTACGTTTTCTGAATCATCTGGTTCTTTGCTCAATTGTTTAGTTGATTTTAAGACAAATGTTCTCTCATCCTCATTTCTTGTATCAATGAATACACATTTTCTTGAACTATAGTTTAATTGAAGTGATAAAGCAATGTGTGCTGCTTGTTGCGAAGACATTTGTTGTAAATTGAGTAATGTGTTTCCTAGTTTACTAATCATATTTATTGCATCGATACTATTTTGTTCATGATCTTTACGAATTCTTTTGAATGCATTTGTCATTGACTTGTCTACTTTTGTCATATACGAGCTACAATACATAGCCGCTGCATATGCATTCAATACAAATTGTGCGTCTGTATTTGCTTTCCATATTTCAGGCATTGTTCTAGCAAAACTATTGTTCCATATGTCTGATGGTTTCCTTTTCAAAAATATTGTCGGCCTATGGATTGTAGACTTGATGGAAATTATGTATTGATCTTCACTAATATTCATTTCATCTATGAACATTTGAAATGAGACTGATTTTTCATAGTTTTCTTGTTGTAAAGTGGAAAGTATTTTTGATGTTGTTGAAATCAGATTTTCGTCATTGGTTTTAGTTGGTTCCAAAATTGTAGTTTTCTTCATTGGCAGGAGCGGAAAATTATATCTACAAGTTTGTTTCTTCGACCTTCGACATTGTTTCATGTGGTGATGTCTGTGTATTGTAGCTATATCTGGATGTAGATGTTCAGTGTTACAAGTAATGTAGTTGTCTACAAAATGTTCAATAGTTATGTTACTATATCTTCCATAAATTGGTGCTTGTCTAATCCACAAGAGGAAATGATCATGCTCATTTCCACGATTTTGAAATTCGGTTATGGAGAAATAATCTGAAATGGTTCCAAAAAAGGAATTGTCTGTTAATATTAATTTCTTCATTGCATTAATTCTATGCCTATAATAGCGTGCACATGTAATCGGATCTCTTCTAATCAAATGAATTCTTCCATCTTCAATTGTACTATTTGATTCTTCATGGTTGGTTGCTTTTTGATATGTACGATGTAGTTCTTCAAGTGTTTTGGTTAATGGTTCCCAATATTGTTCAACACTTGTAAATGTAACAAAAAAAGTTGGTGGTCCATGTTGTCTTATCATCGCAAATAGATTTTTTTTAGTTGATGCAAATAATCTGGAGATATTCTTATTTTTTTGAAATCGACATAACCAATGTCGGATTTAAGAATATTTTCTAAATTAGGTTTATGTTTCACATCTTTTGCTAGTAGCCTTCTCCCTTTTAATTGCCCCTTACGTAATCTCACCCATATTGTGGATAGCACTTGTTGTATTAGAATTTTAATGGTTTTGAAGAATAGGTTTGTAGTGTGGTAAGAAAATTTCCTATTTGAATGTTGTAATTCCCACTTTACAATTTTTTGATACGAATATCTTTTGACAATGTCCTCATCACGTGGATTGCCAAAGAACAGTGTAGGGAAATTCATCTCTTCAGCATATTTATCTTTAAATATTCCAATTGGATTATTTCCTTCTGCTGGTGCAATTTCTATGATCTTGTCTTGCATTTCATGTATGCACTTAGATTCAGTGAAACCATGTATCAATGTTTAACTAGGTATTTCATTTTCAATATCACTTTCAACATCGTTGTCGCTTGTATTGTTATCGCTTGTTGTGTCCTTTGCACTATCTAGTCGTAGAATTTCAATCCAGTCTTTGTTTATCTCAACATTCTCCATCTTGTATAATTTTTTGTTTGATAATTGATCCAATGCTTTCATTATCATATTTGCACGTACCATTCCTGTTTGGTATGCATTTTTATACTGCAAGCGTCTTTTAAGAGCAACAACTATTGTCGATGTTTCATTCATTGAACGTGGTAATGCTCGTTGTATGATATCAGAGTTAACTGGTACATTTATAATAGACTCGGTCAAACCTAATTGTGAATTTTTGTATCCTAATTGCCAAATTTGCACAAATGCAATTCTAAGGGACACTAGTCGTTCTTCTAGTTGTGTCAACATTGCCACATATCCTAATGGATTATTTGTTCGGATGTAATTTGGAGTTGCATATTTTGGTAATTTACATTCTTTCAACGATGCTTTGCATTTGGAACAAATATAGTTTGTTGTTGTGATTTGTTTATTAGTGGACAAGCTGTAATACATTTTCATTTCTTTGTCTTTCAAAGTTGTAATGTCTTTTTTAAAATGCAACATTTGAAAAATTGAACATACATATCTAGGTGTATCTTCAATTTGTTTTTTGAACAATTCAATGGCTGATTTTGAAATTCCTTTTTCCAACTTTGTACATGTTGCAATATTTTTTGAACGTATTTGTTTTTTGATTTTTCGTAGTGAGTTGACCGTATATTGTTGAATGTTTTCAATTTGATTGAATTCGATCTTGTTGTTTTTGTTGGTGTTTCTAATTAGTTTTTTAATTTGACGAAGTGATGCAGTTGAATTGATATTAGTCGAATGCAGTTGATATGGTAGAAGTGGCTCAAAGTGTCCATGAAGAGGATTTGTATCATGGAAAAGGATAGAGTGTGATTCTGCATTAGATGATTCATTAAAATGAAAATATTTATGCGTCGTTCTTACTAACCAAACCTTTATTTGTATGCCTAGCCATTTGGATAGCCACTTAATACAAAATGTGTCTCCTCATAATCCAATTTCTTCATTATTTGTGGTTGGCATAGTTGATTTTCGTATTCTCCGAAAATAAGTTTCAATGTTGTCTATTTTATGCAGTACATCTAATGTATTTGGATGTAATTCATTGTTATATAACCAAGTTGCTTCTTCATCACCTTCTGAATAGCATTTTATAAAGTAATCAATTGCTCTGTTGCGTAATTCAGATGAGGTGTAGCGATGATTAAGTAGAAATGCTAATGAATCAAAAAGACAATCTCCTACATTGTACTTAAATGTATTAGTTCTATATAGGCCTTCAATTCTTAGCGCATTATCAATATTATCTACTTGAGAGCGATTTGATAGTCTATAATTTTCTACATCTACTATTTGTTTTGCTTGTTCTTGTCTATTTTCAATTTTTCTCTTCATTTTTGCAAACAAAAAATTAGAATTGTTTGGAAGTAAAATGAAGAAGTTTAATGTACCTGTTATATTTATGAAGAGAACACTTAGTCAACTTGTGCTTGTATTTAATGTGGAGAATAATATTTTTGGATGATCTTCTCTTCTTGGTTCTAGTTTTGCAATACGAAAATGTTATTGTTATTATTTGTTTGCAATGAAAATTGTTAGATTTCAATTTTATCAAAATTATATATTTTCACATTATTGTGGTAAAAGTAGTTTATAAATCTACTAATCTCTATTCGAATTCTACCATATGACTTTATGAAATTTTTTTTTTTCTCACATTCATTTCTATTGGTCTTCATAGTAAGTAGCAGTTGCCACTTGACTAATTTACTTTTGCAAGATGATGTAATGAGTAAATTAAATATCTTTATATAACTATCAAATGTCGATAACAAAATTGAAATGTATAAATTGGATTATTGACACATGTATTTTTTTAGACTCTTTCTAATTCTAATTTATGTATTTGGTAAACGTTGTATGAAATTCGCATTGCATATTTTACATATATGATTATGGCAAATGATCTGATATTAAATTTCTTACAAATAATAGAGAATCCATAGACAAAACTATTTAACCACATTGTTATTTACATAGCACAAGCTCCTAGATGGTAGACAAGATATAGGAAAACCCATTTATAGCAGAAAACTTTCCAAGTTGTAAATTATAGTTCTCATAATGTTACACTCTCTAGGTGATGAGATATGTTCCTTTTAAAAACCCTAAAAACATAAGAAAATTAAAGGTAAACTTAATCAGAAGCATAAAATGCATAGAATTGTGTAGTTCAAAACCAGAAATGAACAATATAGCAAATTGTTCAAATTACATAGAGCTTATTTATGGAGAAGAAACACTGACAACTTCCTCTGAAGAAATTGTATCTAAAGTGGATGTGGATACTGGAGATGTCACAGGGCCTCGAGGAGGAACATGTTTGTTTAAGTAAATCAATGCTCTAATGACCTCTAAGATCCTTGTTGAGAGATATTGACCCAAGTGGGTAGAATGTGCATTCAAGGAATGCATGATTATGAGGTCACAGTTATTGTTCAAACCCAATTGTGTAGCATTGTAAACACATGTAATTGCTTCACATTCCTTTAACATTGAGTAAGGGAATAAACCTCCCAAAGAAGCATTGCCACTTGTTTTATCATACTGCGCCACGGCTTGCAGATATGGGTGTTTTTATTGTACGTATTTGTCTTTTGATTTGTCGTAGTGAATTGAGCCTACACTGTTGAATATTTTAAATTTGATTAAATTGGGGTTTATTATGTGTTTCTATATTTCTAATTAGTTTTTTTATTTGACGAAGTGATACAATAGTATTGGCATTCGTCAAATGCATTTCATATCGTTGAAGTGGCTCAAAATGTCCATGGAGCGGCCTTCTATCATGGAAAAGGATACAATATGATTCTCCATTTGATGATTCATTGAAATGAAAATATTGTTGTGTCATTACTACTGACCAAACCTTTATTTGTATGCCTAGCCATTTGGATAGCCACTTAATACAAAATATGTCTCCCCATAACCCAATTTCTTCATTATTTGTAGTTGGCATTGCTGATTTCCGCATTCTCCGAAAATAAGTTTCAATGTTTTTTATTTTATGCAATTCATGTAACATACTAGGATCTAATTCATTGTTATATGACCAAATTGCTTGCTCATCGCATTCTGAATAGCGTTTTAAAAAGTAATCAATTGTTCCTTTACGTAATTCAGTTGATGTGTAACGATTATTAAGTAGAAATGCTAATGAATCATAAAGACAGTCTCCTACATTGTACTTAAATGTATTACTTCTAAATAGGCCCTCAATTCCAAGCGCATCATCAATATTATATACTTGACAACGATTCAATAATTTATAATTTTCTACATCTATGATTTCCTTTGCTTTTCCTTGTATATTTTCTATTTTTCTCTTCATTTTTGTGAGGAAAAAAAGATTTGTCGACAATTAAAGAACAGAGGTTTGATGTACTTGATATGTTTATGAAGAGAACACTTAGTAGTTGTGCTTGTATTTAATGTGTAAAATAATAGTTTGAGGATCTTCTCTTCTTGCTTCAAGGTCTGCAATACGAAAAATGTCATTGTTATTAATTTTATGGAGTTCAAGTTGTAACATATTAAGTTTATTGAGATTATATTTTTTTTTATTATTATGCAAAAACTAGTTTGTAAAACTACTCATGTCTATTTCAAACTTAACATATGATTATATAAAAAATATCTTTTGCTCACATTCATATCTATTATTCTTCATAGTACGTAGAAGTTGTCACATGACTAATTTACTTTTGCAAGATGACATAATGAGTAAATCAAATATCTTTGTTTTAACTATGGTATGTAAACAACAAAATTGAAATCTATAGATTGAATTGTTCACACATGTATTTTGTTAGAGTAATTCTCATTAAATTTATATATTTTGTAAACCTTGTATGAAGTTTGTAATCCATATTTAACATATATGATTATGAGAAATGATATGATATTTAATCTCTTAGAAATGATGGAGAATCCATATACAAAACTATTTAGGTGCATTCTTATTTAGATATCAAGTATTCACAATTTTCTACTTTAGCCTTGATAGATTGTATAAATGACATACTAAATATGATTATTGTAACTACATCTATTTATATAAATTGGATTTGTATTGTAGTGGAAATTAATATAGAATGAGACATTTGTTATTTTATAAAGATGATAAATGATATATTGCAAAATGCATTCATACTACAAAACATTTCAGACTCTAAATTATTGTTCTCACAATGTCACCCTATCTAGACAATTAGATATGCACATTTACAAGATTCCAAAAACATAAGAAAACTATAGGTAAAGTTTATCATAAGAATACTATGCTTCAAATTGTATTGTTCAATACGAAAAACAAAAAATATATGGAATTGTGTGAACTAGATAGAGCTTCCCTATGGAGAAGAAACATTAACAACTTCCTCAAAAGAAATTGTATCTAAAGTGAATGCCAATACTGGAGATGTGGCAGGGGCTGGAGGAGGAACATGTTTCTTCATGTAAATCGATGTACAAGCAGTACCAACTTCATACAAATTACTAATATCATAATTGATATTGTTTTTCTCGTTTCTCTCAAGACTGTCAACTGCAAATCGAGAATCTATCAAGAATGGGAATGTATCTTGACTTTCAATTTCTTTGGGAAAATTCAATTTCTCAGTATTCATCATTGAAGTCATATCATTTTTGGAACAACTAACTAGAATAGGGCTATCAGTAGAGCTAATATTGGGCTCGAAGCATGGCAATGAAGATGAACTTACAAAGTTGGGATTTTGACAAAAGATATCAAAATTGACATATTCAAATGTACTTGGAAAATGTATGCCAAAGTTTGTAATAGAATTATCAAAGATATAGTCTTGCAATGGTATTCTAGTATCAATATTGGTACTACAGATGACACTAATATCTTTTGGATCAGAAATAGGAAGATCTAATTTGTTGTAATGAAGGTCAAGAAGGGATTGATTGTCATCCATCATATTTGGAAAACATTGTATATCATTAACAATGTTCTCTTGAGAAATATTGTTATCAGTCATGGGATCTGATCCTACTTCTTCTATTCTTAAACTGCTTGAGCTCTTCTGAAGCAAAGTTTGTTTCAAAAATTTACTGGATTGTGATAGGTCTCCTGGGTTTGAATTGGTATAGTTGAAATTTGTGATTGCCTTATTTCCTTTAATGGATATTGCAGCCATATCATAAGCATAGGTAGCTTGTTCAGCAGTTACAAAACTTCCCAGCCATTGTCATTTTTTCAATTTATTATTCCAAATTTTTGCAACATAGCTACCCCAAGGGCGGTGCCTAACACCTCTATATGACCTAATTTTTACAAATTGTTTAGACTCAGCATAACTCAAACATAGCTCTTTGTTTTCCTCTACTTTCTCTTTGCATCGATTAGATGCACACTGTTTTCCAAATATATTCTTTGAGTTCTTTTTTTTTATTCTCGATTCAGGTTCACATAATTCAGGAGTAGGTTCCTTTGACAAGTCGCTAGATGGTTTAAAATCGATATAGAGGAAATTGGTGATTGCATTATTTCCTACAATTGCAATTGCAGCTTTATCATAAGCATGGGATGCTTCTTCTGCACTGCCAAAAGTTCCAAGCCATTGTTGCTTCTTTAAGTTGGGGTTATAAATTTCTGCACCATAACTACCCGATCTTTTTCTGACATCTTTGTATCTTTTCTCCATTGCTTCGTTTAATTTTCTAAAGCACGATTGACACTTTGTCAAAACATTTTCCTATCCAACATATATGCATTTCTAATGTTGTATCAAGTGCAAATTGAAATTTATTAATGCAAATTTGATAACAAAGAATTACGTATAGGAAACACAACATAGATCAGAATAGAATAAATTCACAACTTATTTATTTATCTAAAAGTCTTTAGCATATTCATAGAGTAACTGTATTTTATTTCTAAGAAATAGTCAAATGCCAAATATATAAAATATGAGTAATACACTTGCTACAGCCAATATTATAAAATGAGATGTTTTTTTTACTAAGATGAGCAATGCAAAGAGGATCAACATTTCTGTTATCAAAATTGCAAATCCCATTAACATCATCTTGTCATAGCCATTG
>VDFB02121024.1:0-20909 GCA_007258455.2 Sequoia sempervirens | reverse complement strand
AAATATATTAAAATTTGGGACCTGGGACCTAAGAAGATCCTGCTCCAAAAATCTAGGACACATTCATTTTGGGATGATTAAAATATTATTTTCATTAATTAAATATAGGTTCCCCTTTTGGAAAATTAGAAAAATAAGGCTTTGGAATGCATAATTTGGCCAATTAGAAGCTTAATTAAGTCCAATTAATTAAGGGACCCAAACATAATGTGAAATTGTAGAGGTATACAATTTCCTATACTACACAAACAATAGAGACTTGGTTCAAATTCCTAAAGGGAAGTTTAAGATTAAAATAAACAAAATTAAGTATCATGATGATGGTTGACCAATGAAGGAATATAGGGAAAGAACAATATAGTTATTATTACATGGATAACCTCCTTTAGTGTCACCCTTATTTAAGAGAAATTAAATTGATTTTTAATTAATTTATTGGTGTGTCCCAAAGTGTAATGACTTCATGGGAATGGACGTTGACCTTTCGACAAGCAAATAAAAAATAAAAATATATTATTTTGTTTGCTGACCTTGATGAGTAGTTGCAACATTTGGTGAAGAGGTGCCTTATGGAAGGTATAAATAGGTGTTGAATTGAGTAAAAATGCAAGCAATCAAATCATTTATTTTTGAAGTAAATAGAAGATTAAAAAGTGATAAACGGGTAGAAAGATGAAGTGTAACTCAAATTTATTTTGAGTGCATATACACCCCATGCTTGAATAGTAAATGTGAGTATATCTAACAAATATATAAGAGTAAGAGCATATTGTGAAGTCATTTTGACCAAATAGTAAGGAAGAAAATTATGTGAACATATTTCCACAATTATGATCAATTGTGTGAAAATAATTGGTGCATAAATTAGATCAGATTTGTGAAGGAGCAGGATTGCTACTATCTGGAACAAGACCTGAAACTGACTAGACTATGACTAGCCATCATACCTATAGCGAAGAAATCTTTGATCAGATCTATTGGGGCTGAAACCCAACAGGCTGATTCCTGCTGAGCTCTGGAGTCCACTCGGGTACAGAGACACCAAGCCTGGGATTTACAAGAAGAAGACGAACTATATAATATATATGCACACAGGCCTGCTCTCCCAAAAAGCTGGCTCCACTTGAATCATGTGTCTCACTATGTTCCTAATTTCTAAATATTACTTAAATAGTTTTAATTATGATTGGTTAAGTTTTGAAAAGTAAAATATTGTTAGATATTGATTTAACCCCCCCCCTCAGTATCACCATGTGCTCAATATTGACAAATTACTTTGGCTTTGACATAAAACTTGCGTAAGTGTGTGATCAACTCAAAATGGCATTTACCTATTTTTTTTGCCAATGTTTATAATTTTCTCTCTAATGATACTCTCCCTCTTGATATGGGAGGGTAAAATATACTCCTACATTCAACTTATAAGGCCATCACAATGGTTAGCCCACTAATAACCATGATATCATAATCATTAATCAAAATTAATAGTCATTACAATTATTTGATCCTTTAACAAAACATTTATATTGCATTTTAATTTCATTTAAAGATCAACTAAAGTAAAATCATCCATTCATGTCAAAAACACATATCTAATATAAAATTTTAAAGTAATTTGCAACCTAAAATTTGGGGTGTGATATATCTCCCCCCATAAGGATCATTGTCCTCGTTGATTTAGTGTATCATAACAACATAATAAAACAAGTTTCTTTTAACTATTGAAATTAGTAAATAATTAGAATTTTTTTGATAAAAATCATTGTAATCTTCCTAAGTGGTACCATCCTCAGCATATTGGTCCCACTGGACCTTGCATTGAGTAACCTCTATATTATGCAAGTGGAGCTTACATACTTTGATCACCTTGAGAGGCTCAATCATTACCACTCCTAGATCTTGTACTTGTGTTGCATTTCATTCAAGTATATGATTAAAACTAGTTATATACTTCTTTAAATAAGAGACATGAAAAACATCATGAATATAGGCAAGAGTTGGAGGTAGATTGATTTTGTAGGAAACCAAATTAATCACTTCAAGAACCTCAAAGGGTCCTACAAATAGAGGAGCTAGTTTGGATGAATTTCCAAAATTTATAGAAATTTTTTGAGGCTTGACCCTCAAAAGAATTTTTTCTCCAACTGAGAATTGTCTTGGTTTATGCTTGGCATCAACATAACTTTTCTATCTAACATTTTCTTTTGCATATCTTTTCCTACTCAGCTTGATCTTCTCTTCCATTTCTAATAACATTTTCTGACCAAGTCTAATCTTATCTTCTAGTTTATCATATCTTATAGGAGTTTGGCACTTTCTTCTATATAATGCTTCAAATAGAGCCATTTTTATTACAGAATAATAGGAGTTATTGTATGCAAATTCCAAAAGCGAAAGATATTCATACCACTTGTATTGTTGATCCATGCAATACATCCCCAACAAATCTTCAAGAACTTGGTTTACCCTTTCTATCTAACCATTTTTCTTAGGGTGATAGGCTCATCTTATATTGAGCTAAGTTCCAAGTGCTAAAAACAAAGTTTTCCAAAACCTCGATGTCATGTGTGCATATCTATTAGAGATAATCTTCTCAAAAACTCCATGCAGTCTAAACACTTCTTGGACAAACTTATAAGTCATAATTGGTGCTCCATCCATTAAATTTATAGGTATAAAATGGGATACCATGGTGAGTTTATCAACTACTACTAAAATAGCACTATGTCCATTTTGAGAAATAGGAAGACATTGCACAAAGTCCATATTGATAACTTTTCATTTCCACTTTGGAATTTCATTAGGGTACAGAAGTCTTGCTAGGTGTTTTATTTCAATCATTACCCTCTGACATTCAAGACATCCTTCCCCAAATCTTGTAGCATCATTCTTCATCCCTTTTTAGAAATAAAGTGGTTTTACATTTGCTAGGAGTTTTGTCACTCCCAGGTGTCCTAAATATGGTGTGGAATGAACTCCTTTCTACACAAGGTTTCTTAACTCCTTAGAACCAAGACAATTCTAGGTTATGAGAAGCATAATTCTATTCATATGAATTTAGCTTTCTTGACTCATAGGCTATCACTCACCCTTCTTACATAAGCACACCACCTATTCCTTCTCCTGATGCATCGATGATTACAAAAAAATGACCTTCTAAATTAGGAACCTTAAATATTGGAGTCGTAGTCAACTTCTCTTTAAGCTAATTGAATTCATCTTGACATTTTTTTGAGCAATCAAAAAATTTCCCTTCTTTGAAGAGAAGTAATAGGGTGGGAAATATTAGAAAATTTTGACACAAAATTTCTATAATAACCTTTCGATCCTATAAAAGTTCACACTTCATGCACATTTTTTGGCGTTGGCCATTCAAGAATGGCTTTGATCTTTGGTATATCTACTAAAATTCCTTTTTTTGAGATTATATGACCTAGATATTATACTTCTTTTTGAAAGAAAGTATATTTAAAAATATTTCCATATAGTTTGTGCTCCATAAAATGTTGAAGAATAAAATGAAGATGATGATAATGTTCTTCCTCATTCTTAGAGTATATAATATTGTCATCTAAAAACACCAAAAAAAATCTATCCAAGCAATCTCTAAAGACACTATTCATCAAATTCATGAACATTGCTAGGGCATTCGTAATTCCAAAATGTAAGAGTATAAATTCATAGTGTCTATATCTTGTTATGAATTTTTTTTTATGAATGTCTTCATCTTTCAAAATTAATTGGTGTTAACCAAATGGTAAATAAATTTTTAAGAATATTGTTTATCCATTCATCTGATCAAAAAGATCATCAATACATGGTAAAGAATACTTATTCTTTATTGTTTTCTTATTAATCATATGATAGTTTATGCATAGGTGCAAGGTACCATCCTTCTTTTTAACAAATATTATAGGCACTCGCCAAGGTGAAACACTAGATCTAATTAACCCTTTTACCAATAGTTCCTATAATTGAGCCTTAAGTTCCATAAAATCCATAGTGGTTATAAGGTATGGTGCTTTTAATATTGGTTCAGAACTAGGAATTATGTCGATGGAGAAATTAAAAGCTCTTTTTGGGGGTAACCCAAGGATTTATTCTAGAAAACATCTTAAAAATATCGAAGGAAAGGATAGTTCTCCACAATGGGTTCTCTTTGATCCTTTAGATATTCTTCTTCAATCCCTTGGATTGAATTAGATTCACAATTCATCAAATCATCTAGAATGATAAGCTCTTTGAGTTCTTCTAGTTTCTCCATTTTGATCACAACAAGTTGACTGAGGAGAAGGAACCAACTCAAAGGAAGAATTTATTTCACACTAGATGTAAGTGTGAAGGTGAATTTTGTAATGTTATTATTGATGGAGGTAGTACCAATAATTGTGTTTCAGAAGAGATGGTTAGTAAGTTGTAGTTGGAGAGAAGAAGGCATCCAAATCCATACTAGATTGCTTGGTTGCAGAAGGACCATAAAGATTTGGTAAATGAACAATGTTTGGTAAAGTTCAAGATTGGAAATTACCATGATGAGGTATTGTGTGATATTATTCCTATGGATGTTTTTCATATGTTGTTAGGTAGACCATGGCAGTTTGATCGACAAGCAATACATGATGGACATGCCAGCACCTATTATTTGATAAAGGATGGAGTTCATCATAAGTTGAAACCCTTGATAGAGGTAGAGGAAAAGGTATGCAATAATGCAAGAATTTGTTTGGTTGATGGAAGAAAGTTCCTAGAAGGTATGAAACATGAGATATGTGTTTTGCATTGATCCCTAGAGTTGATAAAGAAGATACTACTGAGGTACTTGTAGAGGTTTCAGATTTGTTGAATGAGTTTCAAGCTATTATTTCTGATAACGTACCTGAAGGATTGCCTCCAGTGAGAAAGATTAGTCATCAGATGGACTTGATTCCTAGAGCCAGTTTTCCAAATAAGGCAGCTCATTGTATGACTCCAACAAAGAGTGAAGATTTGAACAGACAAGTGCAAGAGCTATTATGGAAGGGATTGGCCAGAGAGAGTTTGAGCCCATGTGCAGTACCTACAGTACTAGCACCAAAGAAGGATGGGGAATGGCTGATGTGTACAGATTCTAGAGCCATAACCAAGATCACCATAAAGTATAGATTTCCCTTGCCAAGAATGGATGACATTATGGGTTGTTTGAGTGGAGGTGAGTACTTCATAAAGATAGATTTGAAGAGTGGATATCACCAGATCTGGATTAGAGAAGGACATGAATGGACGATAGCCTTTAAAATCAAGGAGGGATTGTATGAATGGTTAGTCATGCCTTTTGGGCTAACCAATGCACCAAGCACATTTATGCAGCTTATGAATGAGGTATTGAAAGAGTTTTTAGGAAAATTTGTTATTTTTTATTTGGATGATATTTTGATTTTCAATAAGACATTGGAAGAGCACTTGATGCATATATGAAAATTTTTTCAGAAGCTAAGGGAAGAGAAGTTGTTGATTAATTTGAAGAAGTGTAGTTTTGTGAAGAGAGAGTTGGTGTATCTTGGATTAGTTGTCTCAGCAAAGGGTCTTAAAATGGATCCAAAGAAGGTGAAAGCTATCATTGAATGGCCTACCCCAAGGAATGTTACAAAGGTAAGATCATTTCATGGTCTAGCAAGTTTTTACAAAAAATTTATTAAGAATTTTAGTAGTATTTGTGCACCTCTAACTGAGGTGATGAGAGGGGATAGAAAAGAGTTTAAGTATAGGAGCAGCCAAAAGTTTTGATATGTTGAAGAAGAAAGTTACAGAGCAACCTATTTTGGAACTTCTATATTTCAATAAGTTCTTTCAGGTAGATTGTGATGCTAGTGGCACTGCCATAGTTGTTTTGAGTCAAGAAGGTAAGCATATTGCCTATTTTTGTGAGAAGTTGAATGATGCCAAGAAGAAATATTTTGTCCATGATTAGGGAGTTCATGCCAGTTTAGGCTTCTGAAGAAAATGGAGACACTATTTGTTTCCCAAAATAATTCTTTTACATAATCGCATCACCAAGCTTTGCAAATATCCTCAATAGCCGCGAAGTTAAATCAAAGGTACTTAAAATGGGTTGAGTTTTTCAGAGTTATACTTTTGTTTTGAATCATAGGAGTGGAAGGTCAAACAGAGTCGCAGATGCCATGAGTAGAAGGAAAAATTTGTTGATAGAGATGAATATAGAGGTTTTAAGACCAAATGAACCAAAGGCCTGTACGCCAGCATCCGACTTTGCGCTCTCAAGTTTGCCTGGAAACCCTCGCCATAATAGACAGGACAAGACGGGTCGGGATTCTAACCACATGATGCCGCCTTGTGATGGAAGTCAACCTAACTCCGGGCTTATTCTATGAGAGAATTCAATTAAGGAGGAAGCATAGGGATTATTAGATATTTTGCCTAAGATAAGACTAAGCGTTCTTTTCGCAATGAGAATTATTATTTACTACAACAAGATGCAAGAAGTTTGTACAAAGCTCCATAGCAGTTAGATGGAAAAAGGAAACGTCAAAATACTAGATTGTACTTCATCCAATACTTGTAAACAGAGGCCAGTGGGAGGATATTAGGAATGGATTTGTTCTATTTCATGTCATAAGACTCAATGATGTTGTCTATGTTGCAAATTTTTCAGAAGAGGTGGTAGACTTCATGGTCTACTAAAAGTTTACACTCCAGGAAAAAAAAAACACCAACCAATAACTGTTCGCTTGGCTATTCTAGAGAACATTTCATGGAAGAAGTCAAGACAACCTGAAGTTCAATCTCTACCTCACCAATCCATTTAATCGATGGACAAAACAGAGTGGGTCAACAGGAGTTTAGGTAATCCCGATGACTTTAGTAGAGATAAACCAAAGGGATGGGATTTTATTTTTCCACAAGAAATTTTTTCTTATAACAATTCTTCCAATAGGAGTACTGGTAAATCACCATTCCAAATTGTATATGGGAGTAGTATGAGGAATGCTTCTGAACTGAGAAATATGGATAAAGGAGAGAAGAGTAGTGTTGAGGTTGAAGAATTTTCTAAGCACGTGAAAGAAATTGCAAACAATTTGAGCTGAAGAACTTTCATATCAATAAGATGAACCTTAGTATAAGGCCAAGGCGGATCAAAAGGAGGTATAAGGAGTTCCAAGTAGGAGATGAATTCATGGTTCATTTGTAAAAGGAAAGGTTTCCAGTTGGTACATACAACAACTTGAAGATGAAGAAGTTTGGACCATGCAAGATCCTGAAGAAGCATGATTCAGAAAATGCATGAGGTAGAGTTGTCTAATGGAATTCATATTTCACCTGTGTTTAACATCTTAGATTTAACAAAATATCATGAGGGAGGAATTGATGAAGAAATTATAGAGGCACAATGGAATATTTCAGCACCTCGGGCCCAAAAAAGAGGAAGATATAGAAGATAATGCATAGTCATGTGGAAGAAGCACAAGAAACAGTAATATGCAGAGTACTTGGTGAAATGTGGAAAGGAAGGCTCTATTAAGATCTATCATGGTTATCCCAGCCTGAGTAAGCTAACTGGCCTTGGTTTCCCTCTAACCCCTGAGAAGTGACAAGGTCACTTTTCAAAATACCCTAGGTGTTTGATGCAGGAGCATCTAGGGTGTAAGAGAAATATTGCATCACCCAAAAAAATGTTGTTTCTTTTCAATAAGGGCTAAATTTGGCAAGGTTACTATTTTAGTAAGTTTGCATTTATGCATAGTTGGACACTAAATCTTACATAGACCTCTAGAATGGTAAATTGAACCCAATGGCAAAGAAATCACTTCAATACCATTTTTCATTTGAGCAATATTAAAATTTTAATTTTTGAAAATCCTAGTAAAAATCTTTGGTGTCAATTTTGAGGCACTTAGAGGCTCCAGATGGGCCTAAAAATTGGTGGAAAACAATAGTAGTTGGCCTTTAGGCCCTACTTTTGGGCGGAAGATTTCTCAAGAGCTTTCCAAAAAGGTATTATAATAGAAAATCCGGCAGTCGGATCAAAAGTTATGACCCCATGAAGTAGTAATATTTCCCAAAAATTCAATAAAATTCCCAAAAATATCTCCCACAGCTACACTCTCCAGAAGATTCTAAGGCAAGCCACACCTCCTAAGATCCTAGAGTGACTACACCTCCAAACAAAGTTATTAAGAAACGCAAAGGAACCATAGAGGAGACCGTGAGTAAAGCAGATGGCGGCTCCTGACTAGATTTGTAGATTTATAATCAGGAATCCTATGTGGATGGAAAGGGCCATAATGTTGTAATTTCATTTTCATTTTAGTGATAATAGAAAATATTTTCTTTCCTTCTTGCATTTTGTTTGTGCCATTATTTGTTATTCTTGTGAGTTTTAGATTGTAAGGGGGAGTACCCTTCATCACTTTGATCCAACAACACCTCATAGACAAAAAATGTCACTTGAACATATCCCAGAATATTCCACAAACACCCTAAAATCTAACAAACTCCTTTGCAACAACTTTCACTTGAAGAATGTACACACCTAGTACACTCAAACAACTTTGTCATATAGTAAAACTTAATAAATTGACTTTTGAAGCACCAAAACTCAAACCATCTTGACTAAACAAAGATACCAACACAATCAATACACCTTCAAATCTGCAAGATCTAAAATCACTTTGTAGAGAAACATGGAGCAAAGGCATTTCTCCCAGAGACCTCTACAATGCACTGTTCACACAATTGTGAACACAAATTCTTTTGTACAGCGATCCAGCACACTAAATTTTGAATACAATACCTTTGAACATCTTTGACCAACATATTTGAAACACATAGGAAAATATTCAACCTACAAGAAATGCATAGAAACGCCATAACACTACTCTGCAACCCAAAACAACACTACAACACACTGTTTCCTCTTTTTATCAAATTTTCTCAAAAGAAATTAAAAACCAAGCATCAAAGAAACATCCTCATCACCTTCATCACTTACTCATCACCACCAATCTAACTAAAATATATCAATTCAACCATATATTCATAAATAGAAGCTTGTCAAAGCAACACTAGAGGTTCACACTAATAGCTTACTAATGGCAACATAATGCAACTAATCAAATGACAAACCAAGCTTGTTGATATCAATGACAAATCAATCTTCTCATACTTGCAACAAAATAAAAGCCAACTAGATAAGATAAGTGACAACTAATGCTTAACTAGAAAGATTCCTTCATATGACCTAAGTGGACTTAACATGTAAATAGGACCTAGATAGGTAAAACACCTATTTACACCAACACTAGCATCATCTATCACATTCATAATCCTAGCCACATGTTCATCCATATCAAAACATTTATACTATCATAATAAATTATATGTCCACATAGACAAATAATCATCATATCCATAGAATAATAATTTCCATAACATCAATACATCCATAAATCAAATAAACATTATATCTAAAGATGAAGAAAATACAAAAGCCACAAAATAATAAGATAAAACAAAAAAATTGGTTTACCATTCCTTTTACCTTCTCATCCCTTGGATTGAGCTAAAATAGATGCACCCTTCTCCAATTGATTTTATCTTCTTGATTGCTCAACTTCTATGGATGTGGATTTCACTTCAATGTAGCATAAGATGTATTCTTTTGATAGTAATTGAATAGCATAAACTTAGTACAAATTTATGAATGAATATTGATAGACAAGGCTCTAATTTCTAGACCTTCAATAGCCAAAATGAAAAATTGATATGGATTGTGAGATGGAGGATAAAGATTGAAGGAAAATATTGAGGCTTAGCCCTATGACAAGTTTCACAAGGTGGAGGCTTGAGACAATGAAATGTAGCATGGGGAAGAGAGTTAGGTGTGCTCACACATCTATGAGCACACATTGGGAAGAATGTTAAATCTACAAGTGGAAGATAAATAAAAAATATAAGAGGGGGGAATCAATGAGACTGACATGTGGATGGAAGAGGCAAGTGTAGGGTGATACATAATTATGAGAGGATCTCACACATGTGTGATCAATAAATAGGAGATTTTGGTCAAATATGAAGTGGAAGGACAAGATGACTTGTGCATACTCACACATGTGTGAGCATAGAAGAGGGTTAGGTATACCTATCACATGTTGGCGAGTTTGGGGATTTAGAGATTTTTTTAATGAAGATTAGGATGGATTAATTAAGTAGATTTAGAATAATTAATGAATAGGGACTAAGGTTGGGTTAATTAACTTAATCAAGCTTTAGAAGAAGGCAAAAACATAATAAACTAAATAAGATTTAAATAATTATGGGGATAAACAATAATTAATTAAATAATAAACTCTTCAATTAATTATAAGAAATTAGAAAATAGTGAATTGTAGAAAGAAAAAAAAAATTAATTTTAATTGATTATGTAACATGGGTCAATTTTGGGGTTTCTAGATTTTTCCCCTCTTTGATATGGTGTCACAACTAATAGAAGTAATATTGTATCAAAAAATCTCAATCAATTGGGGAAAATGATAGAAGAAAAGTGTTGGAATGGTGCCCCCTCAAGAGGTCGCCTAGAAAAATGTTTCAAGGTGAACTATTAAAATAAGAAATGGAGGATAGAAAAGTGTAGAAGATGAAAATGAAGGTGGTTAGAAGGAAAAAAAAAGAGGAAAATGGAAAAATAAATGGGGGAAGTAGCGAAAAATTTAGGGCCTAGGCCACTAAAAAGAGTTGGTGGGATCTATAAATAAGACAAGAGGGACCTATTTAGGCTCATTTATATTCACACCTTTACAATGGCCTAACTTTTTTTTACAAAATTGTTGAGACACCATGGTGAACATTCGACACCATACAACTAGTTCTAATAGTACTAGTGGACAAAGGATGCAGGAGTGTTGGTATGTACTAATAATAGGGTATCTAAGGGTAATTTAAAATACATTAAATGCTAGAGGAAAGAGGATAAAATATAGGTTCTACTCCATATATTAGAGCTTACACCTCAAGATTAGCACTTGTGTTGGTTGATTTAGCATAATTATGATCAAATTATCACTTTCACTCATTATAGCACTTGTGCATTAGAGGGCTCACTTATGCAGGGTTAAGTGTGCTTGGATAGTGTAGCACTTTCACAAGGTTGGTGGCATGTGTGCACAATAGTGCTTGCAAAAGGTGGGTAGCACTTGTACATAAAACTAGTTGAATGCAAATAATTAGAAAAATAAAGACAACATAATAAATATGGTGAGGGACAAAGGTGGGTAGCACTTGTACATAAAACTAGTTGAATGCAAATAATTAGAAAAATAAAGACAACATAATAAATATGGTGAGGGACAAAGGTGGGTAGCACTTGTACATAAAACTAGTTGAATGCAAATAATTAGAAAAATAAAGACAACATAATAAATATGGTGAGGGACATGAAGCAAGGTTCTTCCAACAATAGGGAAATTGGTCATTTTCATTTTTTTAGTAGCAAGAGGATAGAGAGTGGGTTGTGACCATTGAGTAACTTGGAAATGGAAGAACTTTAGTAGAAGTGGTGGAAATAGAAAGCCATTGAGGTGAAAGTTTCTATTAATCATCTTGCATTGTTGTAATAAGACATCCAAATGAGGATGGTATAAATTCATACAATTTTAAATAATAGAATTTTTTAGGTGTTACATCAAATTAGAAAAGAATTGATAACGTTTTTTATGAACACTAGGTCTCTTTTAAGAAAGAAGTTGAAACTATTTACATAAATGATTGTAGGTAGTATATATATTGTTTTAAAGTTAAAAAGCTAGTTAACTATTGTTTCATGGCTTCTTTGAACTCCTATAACTTGGACTCTACTATGTATTCATTGGTATTAAAACTATTGGAAATTTAGTATGTTTTTGAGTAGAATTTGATCATATTTGTACCAGTTAAGCACTCTTTAGTAGCTATGACTTCTAGAATCAAAGTTCACTATTATATTGTCATGAATACATTTTTGTATCAAGCAACTTCAAAATTTCTAGATTGAGTTGTGGTTTCTCATGAATTCTCTTTTGTATTTACCTTTAAAATTATATCTCATTCTTATTTTATTTATGTAGTAAAATTTATATATTGAGTTGTGGTATGGTTTGTCACAAGAAATTATATGGTTATATTTTAATTATATATTAGATTTTATTTTATTTTATAAAAAATGGGGGCTGCAAGGACAAAGACATAAAATGCCCTACTTGATCAAAAAATAATAATTTGGGTATCCAATTGCATTCACCTATTTAGGAATGTCACTCCTCATCTTTAAAATTTTAAGACCATATGGCCCTTTTTGTGCATTTTTTTTATAAATATAATTTATTTTTTTATTTTTTTAAGAGGATTATATTTCGTCATGTTTTTAGTTAATGTTGTTTTTGGTTTAACTATAGTATGTCATAACATTTGAGAATAAATTAGAATATAAATGATCATCAAGAAATTAATTAGTAGTAGAATTACCCTAAAAAAATTCCCCTAGTAGAGGTATCTTGACATTCCTAGTAGCATCTTTCTATTTTGAATAACAAATAGAAAATGTGAACACACTTCTATTTGTATTATTGAGATAAAAATATTTAAAATTTGAGAAATAGAATATAACAATGGATTTAAGTCATTTCTCCCCTTTGTGAGCAATAACCTATTGAATGCACAAGACAACTGAGAGGGGGTGAATCAGTTGTACATTAAAACGTCAAAACCCTCATTAACATTTAGATCCTTATTAGTCCTTAATCTGTTAAACTAATTTATCATGAAAGTGAATAATAGAAACAAAAACACATCAACACCATACACAATAGAACACAGAATTTACGTGGAAAACCTAAGAAGGGAAAAACCATGGTGAGGATTAGCTCATAATATAAAGTAATTGCAACATTGAATATAATAGGCTCACTGTCAGAGGGATCACTACCCAAAAGAAAAAAGGACTCACTGCTAGATTAGAAAGAAGAAGATAGAAGATTGTTACAATGAGAAATCCATCTCAAAGCAACAGAAAAGATCTACCACTGCATCACCAGATCATTCACCTCACTGAAGAATGTAGACACCTTCGACTCACTACTCCCAATAGTCTTAGGCTTTAAATCGCACACTGTATTTCACACTTTCACACTTCACATCACATTTCGCATCACCCACACTTCATACTTTAATCCTCCATCAACTCAACACACATATATACCATCCACAACCTTAAGAATAATCTTTAAGGTTGACTATGTGCCTCAAACATGCAAATTAAAAATAGGTCAACACCAAAAAATTCCTACGATGGAAAGGAATGAAGGAAAACCACATCTCACCTTACCTCAGACCCAAATCTACATACACACATACACACAACATGCCACGCTTCCACAAACACTGAAGCACATCCACAGTTAGTGTAAACACACAAGGCTAGTCAAACCCATGTCAACACCATTAAAAATTTAAGTACACACTTCCTTTGATCCATAGATGACTCATCGAATACACACAACACTTAAACACAATCTAAAATATTCCATCAATGCCCTAAAATCCAACAAATCCTTCAACAAATATCTCACTCTGAAGAATGCAATCATTCCACAAACTGTACCAACCCTACACTACACCAAAACCACATGAACCCAACCTTGTGGAGGACCAAAACTCAAACAACTCTAAAGGAAGATAGATATAAGCAAGATAAGCATACTCCTAGATCCACAAGACTAGAAACCACAATGTGGACAAATGCAGAGTAAAACCAACTCTCTCAAACAACACTGCTTCATAGTTCACACATTGGTGAATAAAAAATCTTCTTTCAAATGATACAAAACATGAAACTATGGATATAACACCTCTAAACACCTCTGACCAACATATCCAAACCACACAAGAATAGCTTTAATATAGAAGAAATGCAAAGCAAAAACCAAAATACTACTTTGTCACATAGAACACCTCTCTGACACATTGTTTCCTCTTTTATTCAAATTTTCTCAAAAGCACTTAGAAACCAAGAACTAAAAACATCATCTCATCACCTACAACACCTACTCATCATCTCAACCACACAAGAGGTTGAACATCCACAAACACATGCTCATCAAAGCAACACTAGAGGTTGACATCAGTGAAACTACTAATGACAACATAATACAACCAATCAAAGCATCTCCATAGGTTGACATCATTGAAATAACATAGATCTATTGGCATCAATGACAACATAAGTTTCCAACAATCTCCCCATTTTTAATTGATTGCAACACATGATATGAAGAATCGTCAACAAAAACAACAACTATGATCAGTAACACATACACTGTACAAAAGTGCACACTGCTCCCTTTTACACAAGCATTAGTTCTTTCCAACACTTCTTTCTCCATATGGTTTTTCAATTAAATATCTCCCCCTTTGACATCAATGACAAAGGGAAACACATGTTTTCCTTTATTTTCTTCTACTTGCTTTCCTTTCATCATCTCCCCTTTTGATAATAAAGGGTAACATCTACAACCAACACTTTTCCTTATTTTTCTCATATCCTTTGACACAACTAACCTAGGAAAACCACCGCATGCTTCACTCTTACTCTCTTCCCACACAATGACAACACTTACTCCCCATGACTGCAACAACCAACAATGCCACTACCTACTCCCCCTGAGAGGTAGCCACCAACATCAGTCCAAAACAAGGAATGAGTCTTGAAATTCACTAGACTAATGCATAACCTTATGTATCTAATTAAAATAAGGAGGGGAAATAACCCCTAAATTCTCCTAGAGATACTCAAATGTATCCTTAGGAAGAGCCTTCATGAAAATATCTACAACTTGATCCTTTGTAGGCACATACTCCATCTTCACCTCATTCTCTGCAAACTTCTCTCTCAAGAAGTGATACTAGATTGCAATGTGTTTTTCCCTTGAATGCATTACCAGATCCTTTGAAATATTGATAGCACTTGTATTATCACATAAGATATAAATTGGTTTATTTCATTTTTGTGATCCATTCTTTAGCTACATCCTCATTGGTGGTTCCCTCAAACTTAGGAGGGGTAGCCTTCCTCATATCTCAAGATAACTTATTTACAATTCATTTCCTCTTGCTTCCTTTAGACCTAGATTATGATTCATCATTTTCATGATCACTTGACTGTGATTGATCATGATAATTTTCTCCTTCCTCCCTATTAGGAACTTCTTGTTCTTGTATTTTTGTTCCTCTTACCTCTTACTCGATTTTTCTAATTCTTTCTCTACTCTCAATCATCATAGCCTAAAATTTGATCCAATTTTACCTCAAATTTTTTATCACCTTGGCCTACCTCTTGGCTATCCCCAAGGTTGGTTCTTGTTCTAACCATTATCACAAGTAGAGATTCACCTAGAGGTTTCACTATGAAGGCTTACTTGGCATTCTAAAACATTTCTAAAATAAACATTCATTCACAAGAAGTTGAGAGAAGAGTTTTTCACATTTTTTTCCAAATCAAAATTTTTATTAAGATCAAAGAATTTTAATATCCTTGTATTTACATGAGTGACTATTCAGATATATAGGGAAGAATATCCCTCGAGTTCACTTTTTGATACATAGCTAAGTGAGACATATCCCTCTAATCTTTGTTCCAATACATTGTCGAAGGGTGCATAACCTTCAAACTCACTCTCAAATATATAATTTTGTAGTACATATCCCTTTGATTTGCCACTAGAGGCAATTACAATAACTTTTGACATTAGAAGAACATGAGGGTCCCTAAAGATCATGGCAAGACTAACACTCCATTTCGAGGGCATATCCATCGAAAGTGGTACAAAATTTGATTTTGTAGGAGAGGTGGGAGGTACAAAGTTAGCAGCCTCACACATCCTCTTTCTTTCTTGACTGATGTGGGGCAAGGCATGACTAAAGGTCTCAGTGTCACTCAACCATATTGTGATGTCATAATTGGTCCCCTCTATGGTTCTAACAATATCTTACCTTTCCTTCTTTGCCTTGAGGTAGCACTCATTCTTGATTACTAACTTTCTTGTAGTCATCTTGAGATGCACATCCTGGCATAAGAATTCCAAACATTACTCATATAATATTTGATGAAAGCATAGCGAGCACATAGGTTCCATAGTTGAACTTGGTAGCTTTGATACCACGTGTAACAAGCCCAATGTTTAACCCAATGAATTTACCTATGTTTTAATCCACATGTAAATACTATACACTTGCACTTTATAGCAATAATTTTTTTCTTTTCTATTTTAATAACAAGATGCACATTTAAAATAATTCCATTTCTAACTCCCAATGTATTTACAAAAGAAACATTACAAAATCCCAAGTAACAATTTCATATTACATAATCCCATGTAATGATAATTTTTTTTTTCATTTAAAATTCCCATAAAGATAAAAGATACATGAGTATATACCTTGGCTTCTAGAGCTTAATGAGATAGAGATACAAATAGTTCGGATGTCCTTGTTGGCATACATCCCCTCAAATTTTGGTAATGGCTGTATGAGGAGAGCATCACTCAAGAATTAGCATGGCCACAAACACTATGGTCCCGCACATCTACTACTTTGGTGGTGGCTAATCTTGCTGACAAAAGAGATTAGTCACGGTAACCTCATAACATTGACCAAAGGTAATGACATATCTAAGAGATCAACTAGTTTACTCCCATCCACAGATTATCCTAACCCTAGGAACAACCAAGTTAACCACCCATGTTTAAAATTGACATCTTCAACAAAGTAGTTCAAGATAATATTATTTCCCATATTTTATAGTCTATGTAAGAATACATATGGTTTATGACAACCTACATATTGTTCAAATAGCAAACATAATCACATAATTCTATCATAGAGAATACATATATATATTGAAACAAAGAAAAATGAGGTAGATTTTAAACACATAGGGTTTTATACTAAATTTGGGATGTTTCACCAAACTTACTATAAATAGCAAGGGAAAATGGGGTGAATTAAACTACCTATTCTTCTATTTCATTTAGGAAATGAGATCCCTCAAGTTAAAATCGACTTTCAACCCTTAGGTGAGTGAATTCTTTGAGGAATCTTGCAATTTACCTTTTTGTGTTAGGACGGGGGTCTAGGTCAAACAACACTTTGGGGAGAAATATTTAAAATAGAAAATCAACTCCAAATTACAATCTATAACTCAATACTGATAGAACCTACAAACTTTCTAGAGAATTTGGAAGAGATAAATCTTGTGTTCCTCTCACAAAAAAGGTGTTTTCAAAAGCTAAGGACATTCACCCAATAGTGAATGGGTCTTGGCTAGGGCTCTCCAAAATCTATTTATGGGCTCTCTTCTCTTGTGTCTACACTCCTAGATCATCGATTTTCACCATCGGATGGTTGGAAATAAATCTTGTATGTGAGTTTCTGTGAGAAGACAACAAAGGTGACAACTTTGAAAACTTTGCAATTTTGCAACTTTTGAGATCTTCAAATTTTCTTCAACTTGAAAATCTGCAACACACAAAGAGAGGGGGAAAATGTTTGTTTTTGGTGAATGGTGCTTTTCCTTGGTCAAACCCTATTTTGGTAATTAAACCTTGAAATCAAACAATGAAACATGAAAGAATGATGAATGAACAAAGTAATGTCACAACTCACCAAACCCTTATATGAACCTTGGAATATGGATTTGCAACTTGCATGAAATGGCTTCAATGGATGTGGATCTTGATCTTGAAACTTGATTTGAAATAGTTCCTTTGAATGCTTGAATGGATCTTGAAAACTACATCAACATATTAGCTCAAATAACATGCATGAATTTGACATGATAATGGATCTTGATTGTTGTAATAATTATTCTACAAATTTTCTCTTGAATGCCTTGAAAATGCTCTTGAACTTGCTCTTGATCACACTTTCTCATAAATTTTCTAGGATGCCTGAAAGTCTTAGGATTGCTAGGTGAAACATAGTGAATTGATCTCTTATTTATACATATGTTAACATTAATTCTCCAAATTCAAATAAAACAAGCCAACATGTGAATATAAATTTGAAATCATTGAAATACCACCAAAAAATTAGTAAATATTTAGGTCCTAGGCCTAAGTGAGGACCCATTCGCTCTTAGGCGAATGGGTCCTAGGTCACTTACTTAGGACACACATTCTCCAATGGTAAATGTTATGTTATGGCATTAATGAATGGCGGGTTTTCATCTTTAGAATTTGTAATTAATTTTGCTTGGATTTGAATTAAAGGGGCCAATTAAGGAAAATTAACCTCAATTAATTAATAAAGCCCTAGATGAGTGTGAAAGTGTAAAGGTACACTTTACAACAACAAAAATAAGGCACAATTAAGTCCATTTTATTTAATAAGGCCCTAAACTCAATGTGGATATGTAAAATACATATTACAACATTAAATTAAGGCATAATTAAGTTCATTTTAATATTTAATTCCCAAATTAAGTGTGAAAAAGGGATACTTTTTCCTACACTACATTTAGCCCCCACTTTAGTGAGAGTATGACCCCATGTCAAACTCACGCTAAAGTATACATTCAAGAAACATATGTATGCAAAAATGAAAAAGATACTCAATCATACAACATCAAATCCTAGGAGAAGAGATGGGTGGATCAACTTCGACTATCCCAACGTAGTGTGGAACACGGTTGTTTGTCCAAGGAAAGGGGTGGATCAAGCTTTGACTGTCCCAACACGATGTGGAACATAGTTGTTTGTCCAACATGTTCACAAACAGAACTTGATGTCCACTATGAAAATTACACATATGCTTGCACAAGCTAATGGAGCCTCAAGTTGTCCACTAGGTGAGCCCCCAACTGGTGGAAAATGAGAGAATCTTATTAGGCTCCCATACCATATCAAATCTATCCTCCTAACAACTTCACTAAGGCACCACACTACTACACTTTGAGCTTCACAAGTCCTAACAAGATGTGTTATACTAAGAACTCATGAACACGAGAAAAAATCTACTAGCAAGCAAGGTGTGTTATGCTTGGTGGCCTTATAGGGATGGGTTCAAGCTTCACAAGGTTAACAGGTTGTATTATCCTAAACACTTATGAATATTATATATATAGGGTTTGTTCAAAATGATTTTTCTTAGCTCGTGTAAGGTCTCTCCTTAGGGATCATTGTGCCTAATGTCTCGAAGAGAGGACAAGTCCAAGAATAAAAGATTCACAACTTAGGAAATGCAATGTGTAGCATCACCACTAAGAGGAAATTTGTATGTTGAGGAATATCATGCTCTCAAAGGACATCAAACCCAATGACACCACCAAGAAAAGGATGCATCACAAGAAGAAAGAAAATCTCACAAAGAAACATGGGTGTCAATGTATGCCCCCACTTTAAAGCAATTGCTAACACCATTGTTATGAGCAATAGCTTTAAAGTAGAAGAAGACATGAGATCTTATTTGGAAATCCCTATGCCAAGTCATATGTTCCCAAATGAAACTACATCATGAATTAGGGGTTGCCCCCAAAATGCAATACTAAAGATAACACAGTACGTCACATGTGAGCCAACTTAAGGCATGTCATCCACAGCCCAAGCTTGCTCTTATATATACATGGAAGGTGGTCAACTGGCCAAAAGAGACAATGACAAGTGTCATACAAGGAAAAAGCTCCCTAACCCCCTTGCCCCCACTTAGTGCAAGACAAGGGTGAGCCGAGGTGATTGATGAGAAACGTGAAAATCGGTATCAATTAGAGGAACTAGGTGCTTCAACACAAGGAAGAGCACCACAATCCTTAAGATGTCAAATTTTGTTTCTCAAAGCCTTACATTCATTGGTAGAATGACCCTGAACTCTGTGATATGCATAATATGAACTCTTGTTGTAAAATTTATTTTGTGTTCTTGGAGGGAGAGATATCAAGTGGTCTTGGAGGAGTCTCGACAAGATACTCTCTTGATCAATAGTAGGGGATATTTCTTTCTTAGCACAAGATGCCATACACACAATAGATGATAAGGCCCTAGATGAAGATGGAGATAAAGGTGGTAAACCTAGATCTTTCTTGAAAGAGTATGGTATAGAATTCACTTGTTCTCTATCATTATGCTCCTTGTTTTCATTGTATCCATGTGTAGAAAGGAGTTTGTATCCAAGACCATAACATTATTCCAACTCAAATGAAGAGGGTTTATGCTTCTACAAAGGATTGACTTCTTCATGAGAACACAAATATTTTTTAGGCTTATTAAAGTTACGCATTGTCCTCTCATGAGGGTTGGGAGTTAAAGAGCTCCCATCACCACCATGGGGTGATGTTGATGTAGAACCAAGTTAAGCAAATGAAACACAAAGGTTGTTTTGGTTTAGATTGTGAGATTTTTTACTCTCCCATAAAGTAATGCATTAAATCTAATGAACCAAAATCATCACTAAAACATGTGTCTAAAGAGGAATTGTTTGTATATGACTCTTGGGACTTTGAGGGTGATATTTTGGACACTTCATTGAAACGAAGCATAAAATCTAATGACCTCCAATTATCACTAAATATTTTTTTATAGGTGAATTGTCAATTAGGATTAACATCAAATTGTATAGGTTCTACTTTTAAGGTTGGAATGAAATTATTAGGGGATTTGGAGGTGTTATGATGTGGTGAACTTGTGATTTATAACTTTGTTCATCTACTTCAACCATGTATATTTTATTGTTGTATTCAAATTTCATCTCATGATGAAGAGTAGATGGGACTCCTTTAATAGCATGAATCCATATTCTCCCTAGGAGAAGGTTGTATGAAAGAGGTCCTAGCATGATATGGATAGGTGTAGACAAAACTACAGGTCCAACCTCAATAGGTAATGTGATCATTCCTA
>VDFB02121022.1:0-21259 GCA_007258455.2 Sequoia sempervirens | reverse complement strand
AAATCACAAGAGAAGCATCCACAACAACTGAATTAACTGAAATAGCATCATCTTCAATTAGGAACACCAACTAAAGAAACAAAAAAATTGTCTGAATGAAAGTTTTCATAACTCAATCAAATCTTCATGTGGATCTCTGAAACTTGACGTGGATAAACTAGATACACTCAACAAAAAACCCTTTAGTCCACAACCTCTGATCAACAACATACAAAAATACACACCATACTGAACTTCACTTGACCACTGACAACCTGGAACTCATTTATTACAATTTTCTCAATATCCTCGACATATACAACTTCAAATACATTTATGCTAATAGTTTTGACATCCATGACAACCACATATCATCAATACAACCACAACATTCAACAATCTCCCCCTTTGGAATTGATGGCAACACATGATGTGAAAAACACCATCAATGCAACTAACTCCTGCTTAGGTTTTGACTCATCTTCTCCTCAACACTTTCACCTAATCTTTCTCCCCATAAGGCTCTTCTCCTCAGATAATCACCATTTTTTCACATGACTTTTCTCCCCCTTTGACATCAATGACAAAGTTCTCTAAGCTCTGAACCACATCTAAATTTTTGAACATCTGACTACTCCCCCTGAGTAGCAGCCACCACAACATCAATCTGAGATAAGATATGACTGTGAAATGCATAGACTAATGCAATGCATCCTTAGTTCTGATTAGGAGGGATAATCACCCCTAACTTCCCTCTAAGATACTCAAGTAACCTTAGACAATGACTTGGTAAAGATGTCTACAATCTACTCCTTAGTAGTCACATACTCCAATTTGACTTCCTTTTCACTTACCTTCTCCCTCAAAAAGTGAAACTTGATAGATATATGCTTTGTTTTTTAATGCAACACTAGATTCTTGGAAATGTTAATAGCACTTGAGTTATCACATAATATAGCAATAGGCTCATCATATATAATTCTAATATCCTTCAACATATGTTTTATCCATAGGACTTGAGTAAAATTATTAGCAACAACAATGTATTCGACCTCTACAATAGATAAGGAAATGGCATTCTACTTCTTGCTTAACCATTAAATTAGCTTCTTACCCAATAAAAATGCTCCACCACTCACATCTCCTACCTAGTCAGCATCAATAAAGGCACTCAAAGTAAGATCATCATCTTTAGGATACCATATGACAAGATCAATAGTTCCCTTGAAGTATCTAAAAATTCTCTTCACAACAGTCACATGAGATTCTTTCGGATTAGGTTGAAATCTTGCAATAATACATACAACATTCATGATATCAGGCTTAGTTTGAGTTAAGTACAACAATCCACCAATCATTGATTTGTATCTTGTCTGATTTTCTTTTGAAGAATCATCTTTTGTTGTCAACTTGCATCCAGTCACCATGGGTGTAACAACTAGCTTTGAATCTTCTATATTGAAATTCTTCAACAATTCCTTTACATAATTGGACTGAGATATAAAAATCCCTTTATCTAACTGAGTAATTTGCAATCCCAAAAATAATTTCATCTCACCAATCATAGACATCTCAAATCCATTTTGTATCTTATTAGCAAACTTCATGCACAAAGCATCATCTCCTCCAAAAATAGTATCATCAACAAAGACTTCAACAATCAAATATTTATCATCATTCTTGAAATACAAATTACTATCAGCAGTACCTTTGTTAAATACAAGCTTCATCAAATACTTGTTCAATCTTGCAACCATGCTCTAGGGGCTTGCTTGAGTCCATACAATGCTTTCTTCAACCGACACACCATATCTCCTTTATCAGTCAATTGGAATCCATCAGGTTGCTCAATTTACACTTCTTCTTACAATTCACCATTTAGAAAAGCTGATTTTACATCCATCTAATAAACTTTGTAGTTCTTGTGAGTAGCATAAGAAAGAAATAATCTTATAGCTTCAATTCTAGCAATAGGGGCAAAGGTCTCTTCAAAATCAATTCCTTCCATTTGTGAATATCCTCTACATACCGGTCTTTCTTTGTTTCTAACCACTTCACCTTGCTCATTCAGTTTGTTTCTAAAGACCCATTTGGTTCCAACGACATTCTTATCCTTAGATCTGGGAACAAGAATCCATGTATCATTCTTTTCAATTTGTTTTAACTCTTCTTTCATTACTTCAATCCAATGCTCATCTTTACATGCTTCATTCACACTAGTAGGCTCAATCTTTGAAATCAAGCAATACTCTTCTACAATATTTCTCCTAGTCTAGACACCTTTGTTCTTATCACCTATAATATGATCTTCTGAATGATTCAATCTTATATACCTTGGAGTCTTCTTAGGATTTTCTTCAACTTCAGGCTCTTCTTATCTTTCTTCTGCATTTTCACTAGTTTCTCCTTCTTAATTTTCTTGATTTACCTGATTGATTTGCACTTGATTTATAGTTTGAACTTTCTTTCCTTTGTTTGTATTGTCATCATCATTAGAGTCATATCCATAGGTTCTAGATAGTGTACCAAATTCTTCATCAACCTTAACATTTGCACTTTCAACCATTTTCTTCAATATTTTATTGTAACATTGGTAGGCCTTACTTTTACTTTTAGTTACCTTCATCACTCCTAGCATCAAAATTTCCTATGTCTTCATCTCTCTTAATATAATATCTGCTTCCAAATATCTTGAAGTATTTAACAATAGGATTTTGACCAGTCCATAGCTCAAAAGGGGTCTTACTAGTATCACCTTTGATTTGTACCTGGTTGAGTGTACACAATAGTACTCACGACTTCTCTCCAATAGATATGAGGAACACTTCCTTCCAGCATCATAGTTCTAGTAACATCTTCAATTGTTCTACTCTTCCTTTCCACAACTTCATTTTGCTGAGGGGTCTGTGGTGCAGATAACTGTCTCTTTATTCCATGTTCTTCACAAAAAGTATTAAATTCAATGGAAGTGAATTCACCACCTCTATTTGATCTCAGGAATTTAATATTCAAACTTGTCTCTATCTCAACCATAGATTTAAAGATCTTGAAATTTTCCATGGATCACACCAGCTATATTATCACCAAATCTCACAACGCCACCATCATACTTTTCCAAGCTTACAAACTTACTTTTGTCTTTTGTCATATGATGTGAACATCCACTGTCAATTACCCATTCATCTTTTTCTTCAACTCGAGCAGCCAGGGCTTTCTCCACATTTGTACAACTAGCAAATTTAGTAGATACAAGATTATTTTCCTTGATAGCAATAAATACCCATTCATCATCACTTCTATTTCCTTTATCAGATTCATCATCTATCACGCCTTCATCAACAACATAGTAACACTTCTGAAATCTAGGCTTGTTATGTCTTGGTTTAGCAGCTCTTTTCGAAAACCTTGATGCAAAATGACCTATCTTATTGCATGAAAAACATTTAAGAGGTAATTTTCCTTCATACTTACCTTTTCCTCTCGGTACTATTTTGACAATAAGTACTTCTAGCTCTTCTAGCTCTCTTTCTTCTTCAATCTATTTGATTTCATCCTCATACTTGAATGTCTTTCTAGATGAACTCTCACCCAGATCATATCTTTATCTATCTCTTCCAGAAGTAGTAGCCTTAAATGCATATTCAACCTTAGGAAGGGAATCACCAAATCCACTTAACTCAAAAGCAGACAACTTACCAACCAATGTATCTATAGTTATGTTTGTTATAGTCTAGAGCTCTTGAATAAAACTAGCTTTGACTTTGTAAGAATCAGGAAGGGATCTAAGCACTTTAGCAACAATCTTAGATTCATCTATCTTTCCACCAACACATCTAATACTACACACAAGTTCATTCACTCTTTGCATGAAAGTATTAATGTTGTCATCATCACCCATTCTCAACCTTTCATATTTCCCTTTCAAACTCTGTAACTTAGCAATCTTCACATTATCATCACCTTCATACAAGGTTTCCAAATTTTTCCAAATCTCATAAGCAGTCTTCAGATCCATAACATTTGTCATCTTAGAATAAGTCAAAGCACTCAACAAAGCTTCCTTAGCCCATATATTATACTCAACATATCTGATCTTAGCAGAAGTAGTAGGACCATTTTGTGGAATAATATACATATTACTTGTAATGCTCTAGTAGGGTTCACCAATGCATCTCAAATGGCACTCCATTTGAGTTTTCCACAAAGACTAATTTGTTCCATCAAATATCAGACTATCCTTCTTGTAACTTTCCATCCCGGATCACTTTAAGTTGTTAAACTTCTTCCAAGGAACCTGCTTTAATACCAATTGTTGGCAATACAAGGGCATACAACTGAGAGAGGGGGTGAATCTGTTGTCACATAAATTCAAAACTTATTCAACTTATTAACCTTATTCTCTGATCTAATTATTAACCATGAAAACATAAATCATCAACATATCAGATACACACATAACACCAATATTTTTTTACGTGGAAACCCTGTTAGGGGGAAAACCACGGTGGAGGTCAGTCCACAAGATTATACCCTATTAAAAGTATAATGAAAATGAAATATGGGGAATGCACATGCATTTAGGAACACTTCTTAGAGATCATTGCTCAATTACAAAGGAAGACACACTATCTTACAAAGAGATTCAAATTAAAGCCATCCATATTTTGAACTGAGAAAATAACATCTGCTAATGCCTAATTACAGTTCCAATTAAGTATGTGAACACTTCTTCACACTTCTTCACAATTATTCACACTCTACCCTACCTTCGAATGATTTAGAACATTATTCGTGCACACACACAGAAGCACACCTTTTTCCCACTTAAATTTGAATAAACAATCGCTCTTATACAACCGCAACATGAAATTTCATTGCTACAAGTCAGCCATAAAGAGATAATAAAATGAATATAAATTGTCAGCCAAAAACATTAAAGATTATCAATGTGAATCAAGAAAGGTTGGTCACAACTTAGTGAGGACCCAAATCAACATCTCTAGCATGAAGATACTTTAATTAATTTCTCCTCTAAGATCCACAACACGCTACAAACACTATGTCGGCCAAGAACAAGAAAAACATGAACATTCAAGAGAAAATTGCCAACCACGATCATAACGATCATTGTAGATATGCAAAAAAGATAGAGCACAATCTAGAAACATCCACAAGCATCACAAATCACAAGAGAAGCATCCTCAACAACTAAACT
Organism: Sequoia sempervirens; assembly: GCA_007258455.2. NCBI lineage: Eukaryota > Viridiplantae > Streptophyta > Pinopsida > Cupressales > Cupressaceae > Sequoia > Sequoia sempervirens. Next base: position 16,065 of record VDFB02121022.1, on the reverse strand, counting down.
AACTAAAATAGCATCATCTTCAATTAGGAACACCAATTGAAGAAACAAAAAAAATGTCTAAATGAAAGTCTTCATAACTCAATCAAATATTCATGCGGATCTATGAAACTTGACATCGATAAACTAGATACACTGAGAAAAAATCCCTTTAGTCCACAACCTATGATCAACAACGTACAAAAATAACCACTATATTGAACTTCACTTCACCACTGACAACCTAGAACTCATTTATTACAATTTTCTCAATATTCTTGACATATATAGCTTCAAATACATTTATGCTAATAGTGTTGACATCAATGTCAACCACATATCATCAATACATCCACAACATCCAATAGTTTTCCTTAGTGTTTTCTATTTTTTTCAAAGTTGTAGACTTTTTGGGCTTCCCTTATTGTCATACGTTTCCCCTCATCCCCTAATCCTGGTCCTTCACCTAAAATATTCCTAAGTCCTTTGAACTAGACTATTGGACTTTTATATCCTGAAGTACCAAGTTTGAAACCCCTCCCTTTGTCTCACCTTTCCTTTATATTTGTTGGCCCATTGGACTTCCCTCTCCCTGTGCATATATTTAGTTGATAAAGGTATCCTAAGTCTAGTGTGTATATCACTAAGATCAATCCTCTTCCAAATAAAATTAGAAATCAAATAAACAAGGGTGGGGGATTGGCTAACAACCTAAAAGAAGAGCTAATCAACCTTGGATTTGGTTTTGTAATCGATTGGGAAATTGATTAATTTTAATGTTGATTTATTGAATTAATTTGACTATGTAATTAAGACTAAAAATGCAATTTTTTCACATTGACAAAATAAATTTTTATGAAACAGAAAGAAGATCTGAGAAGGGTAGAGTACCATGCGCCCGTGACTAAAATTTAGGGCTAAAATGGCTGGTCTAGGGCATGATGTGCCCTAGATTGAGCTCCTTTTTTGTATTTGAGTTGCCAAGCCTATAACTCTATGTTTGCCTTCCACAATCCTACTTTGAAATATTTGTCTTTGGATTTGAACCTACAAAAATCATAACATAGAGGGGCAATGGGGTGGCTAATATGAATTTTCTTAAGTTAAATCCCCATTTTGGTATGTATGCCTCCATGAATAGATGATTGGAATGATATGTTGTTTGTGCTCTCAACCTTAAGTGCGTCTAAGGTTGTTATGAGCTAAAATTAAAAAAAAAATTACTAAAATGTGTTAGAGAAGGATTTCTAAATGACATAAATGATATCAACCCAAGAAAAATTCAAATAGCCTTAAGAAAATATAAAATGCAACAATACCTTGCATAGGGCAGCAAGTAGATTGAATTATTAAGATGAGAACAATCTAAAAAAAATCAATAGGTGCTTGAAGTGAGCCAAATAAACCTCTAAAACCTAGATTTTGTCATGTCCTTCCACCGCTGTCAAACTCCAATCATTGTGGCAACTTGAATAAAATTGAATTTCTTCTTAAAAACCTATAATAATGAATGTATTTTGGTAGAGTCTTGTTGCACTTATAATTGATTCCTTCATTTTGAAATATAATTTGTGTTTATATAGTGGAACTTAGAATAAATTAAAGTGTAGATTGACTCATTTAAATTTAAATTTTTTCGATTAAATTACCACTAAGGCCTAAATTTGGAATTACATATCTAAATTTAGAGACCAAAGAAATGGGAAATTAAGTTTGTTGGGAAAAATAGCTAGTCTAGGACATGGTGCACCCTAGAATGGCTCTTTCACACTCAACAAAACTTAATTTGGGTGTTTGAGAGCTTTGAGAGGCAAGACTATCAACCCTAGGAGTCGAAATGTCGCAACAACGATCATATCACATATTGAGGCTCAAGGCCTTAAGGGAGTGCATTGCATGAGGCACACCAACATGAGAGGTAAGTTATGTCTTCACTTTCCATAGGTTTAAGATCCTTATTTTATGAATTTTTAATGATTTTTTTTTTTAAATGTGGTTCCCTTGACCAACATGGTCACCCTAGACCTTTGAGGGTTCCCCTGACTAGCATGGGTTCCCTAGACCTACAAGGGTAGCCCTGACTAGGTATAAATCTCTAAGATATGTATTTTGATACTTGATTTTGACTTACCATTGAATGAAAAACTAATGATAAATTAATCTTTTGCTGAAAGGGCCCTCTAAACATCTAGGAGGTCACTTGATCTCATTACTTTATGATTGGGTTACATAGCTCTCTATTCCAAAGAAATGAGATCTATGTGTCATTGGTATTTATTAGGTGTACACCATAACCACAATAAGGTACCATGATGCTACGCTCATGGCACTAATGGAGCGTTGGGATGTAGACATATCTACTTTCCATCTTCTTGTAGACAAGTAAAATATACCGATTGACATTGTGCACTTGATCCCGACTACTAACATCATTTCTTCCCAAATCATCCCTCGGTCGAATCATTTAATCAAATCTCCTTATCTGATTAAATTCATCAATTTCTCTCTCTTAATTAAATAAATCATTTTATCTAATTGAGTCAATTTCTTGTGGTAATTAAATCAATCCATTTGATCTAATTATCCCTATTTAATTAAATAGCTAATTTTATTTGATTAAATCTCTAAAGTCTATCCATTAAATTAAATAAATTAAAACCTTATTTGATTTAATCTAACACCATCTCTTTTAATTAAATAAATCAAAATCCTTATTTAATTAATCTCTTACCATATTCCTCTCTTATTTGATTTAAATAAATCCATCAATTTGAGTCAAATAGGTCACATCATCTAATCTCCTATTAAATTAATTAACCCTTGATTAATTTAATTCTAAATCATGTCCCATCCTCTAGATTTTGCAAGTTGCACATGAAAATAGATTTAATTCATTTATTAAATCTCTATTTTCCTCACAAGGCATCTTTTGGAATATTATCTCAATTTGAATTCAAAAATTCCAAGTCAATATGTACATCCAACAAGGCAATAAATTCATCTTACATGTCCTTTTCCTTGAGCCAAGTGGCATTTATTGCATTTTCCCTTCCCTCTTACATGTCATTTCAACAAATTTGAAATTCAAAATTATGCATTTATTGGCACAATCCCCAAATCTTGCATATCCTTCATCCATTCATAGTTTGAAAAGTGGCATTATGCCATTTGATGAATGTTAGTCCTACATTGCTCAAATTTGGACATTCATCCATCTTATCATTCTATAAATAAAGAGCTCATATCCTCATTTCATCATCCACAAATTATGTAAAGTTATTATGCTAAAATATTTAGCCATTTTCTATCCATCACTACTTGGATCTCTTTGTTAGATTTTGCAGATTTTGGCTTGAGTTCTCATTCTCACCATCAAGGTGGATCACTCATCATCAACATATCGAAGCTTGGTATCTTAGAATCTCCAGAAAGGGTCAATTTTCACATCAAATCGCACCACCTCCCCATGGGATCATGTGTTTCTTTCTTAATTAGGGACTGAATCTATATTTTTCTTGTTTTATTGTGTGTTCTTTCCCTTTGTTTTATTTCCTAATTTGAAGTTTAAATGGATTTCATGGGGAATCTCTGCTCATGCTTGGTAAACACCAAACCTAATGTGTTTATTCTCTTTGTTTTGCAAAGTACTAGGGATCGGGGTTCGCCACTCGGCGCTAGTAGGAGGGTTGGATATCATTCTTTTCATCACTTTTTCACAATTTTCGTGATTTTTATTCATACACATGAAAATTCCAATGCCATGGTTTCTCCTGATGCTATTTCTGCGCCGGGACCCTCTCAATGTCACAGGGAGCAACCCAGGAAACCCCTAAAAGCAATGAAGGCTGGGAGCCCTTGCTCTGGAATTTTCTTTGGGGTTCTTGAAACCCTGCCTCTGCCAATCTGCTTGGACCCACACAGAACTCTCAAAAAAAACAAACCCAATCTGTACTGGCTTCGGGGTCCCAAACCACAAAAGCTGACTAGTGGTGGCACCTGTGAGAGCACCACTTGAAATCAACCATTTTACTCTGGGCCATCAGCTGCACCGGGAGGGAGTAAAAAGTTGAAATTAAATTTTAGCATGTGCTTTTTGATTAATTATCAATTTTTCTTCTGTTTTCAACTTTTTAATCTCTATATTTTGTAGGATATGATTGGTTTTCCTCTCTTGTAGGTGGGATTAATCAAAAAACGAAAGGGGGAGAAGCATGATAAGGATATCTTACAAAATCAAAGTGTTTTTAAACACTTTAGTGTTTGTTTAACACTTCTTCAAGAAATTGTTATCTTTTCTTTCTTATAACACTAATGTCATTTGGGTTTAAAAAGAATCTTTTCAATTTCTTCTTGCAAAGGCTAAAATGAACATTAGGAATGCAATTTACTAGATTTTGTTTCTTTGGTTAAAAAATTGAACAAAGTATCTCTCACTTGTCTTTTGGTGCTTAAAATGAACTCACATTTTGCTTTGTGGATTTTAAAAAGAACAAGTGTAACTTTTTTCTCGCGAGGGCTTCACTAAATCCAGAACCCCATTGAAAAAGGATCGTGATGCATTTCCCATGCTTTTACAGCAAATCTCTTGGAGAAATCAGCGGCCTTTTCATGATTTTAGGTTGAGATGCTAACCACCTCCACAATTCGATTTGGGTTTCTAAAATTGAACATCTTGTGTAAGCGTGAGTGGGCATTATTATGCATTATTCTCCTCATACAACAAAGATTGATCGAAGTTAATGTAATACCCCGCTCTTTGCCCACTTTTTATCCTAGAGGGTCCGCCTTTGGGGAAAAGTATCAACCAAAGGAATCCACTAACCGGTAACACTCTAAAGCCAAGAGTATTTCCAACTGATATAAATAAAACCCATGTGCTAGAAATTGCCAAAATCCTTTAATCTATTTTTTGGTGCAAGAACGGTCATTCTGAAGCCACCCCACACTTTTACGGTCTTCTAGTAGAAATGGAAAGCATGCCATGGGAGTTTCATTGGTGTTGATGCTTGGATGCCCCGTATAAATGGAAAAATTACGGAGGGAGTTTATGGTTCAAGTGATCAACCATTCATCACTCAAAGATAAGCTGATGAACTTGTCCAAGTGGAAACTAACAATATTGTCTTACACATCCATAGATTGTATTTATTCTGGTTAAGCAAATGCTTTTTCTTGTTCAAAAAATTCTTGAAAACAAACACTTAACATCATCATCCAAATTTCAAACCCTTTAGGAGACAAATACAATTGACTCAATCCGTATGTTATTGCTTGTCCTTGGGATTCACGTCCTTAGAGGTTTGTAAACATTGGATCACATCTTGATTTCTCTACTAAAATAAAAAATAGGTAAACCCTTGCCTTGAGTTCATCAAAATTCCACATAACATACTTTGTGGGATGCGAAGAAATCAAGACATTGGACACTTAGTTTGGAAAACCTAATCAAAGAAAGTGTTTGTGGTAAAATAAAGTCATTAAGCAAAGCTAAGAAAAATGAACTTTCATGTGTGTTGAAGCCTCACAATTCTCAAGAAGTTCAAAACAAAAATCCTTGGTTCAAAAATCCAAAAATGCATGTTCAAAGTGGATCATTCTTTGGTTACAAAGGTCTCTAGGAAGCATTTGCATGCTCTTCAATACCTAGGTCTAGGCAAAAAAAGTGTCTTTTTTAGGTTCATCTTAGGATCAAAGAAAATCAAAATACTTTTCATCCATCCTTCAAAACATCAAAACAAATTCATCTCACCATCACCTTTTGGAAAATCTTGAAACCATCCTTAAATGCTAGGCTTTTTGGCAAAATCATTGAGACTAAAATCCTTGAAAATTTTATCAAAATCACCTTTGGCTAGGTATGTGTAGATGCATCTTTTTGCATATGCTTAGTCAAAGTTATCAAAATCATATTGTTTAGCTTAGTATATGTAGATGAATCCTTCTTCATATGCTTAGTGAAACTATCATCTTGTTTGAATAGGTGTGGGTAGATGCATCCTTCTCCCTACACATATTCAAATTATCATCCTTTGAACAAATCTATCCCTTAGATAATCATCCAACATCTTAGGGTCTATTCATTCAAAAGTAAAATCAAGGACAAATCCCAAATCCCAAATCAAATCAAAATCAAAATCTGAAACATATCCGAAAGTCCCAAAAGCCTAGCATATTCTTCAAGATTTATCAAAAGACTAAAACATTTGCATCATCCATCCCTTACATCATCATCATATCATCACCTTTTGATCCTCAAGATATCCTATAATGTTTTACTTTGGGCATAAAATAAAGATCAATCCAAGGAACCAAGAGATTCATCTCTCCTATTCTTGAAAAATTGATCCTTGTTTTATGGTTCAAACTAGATCTCAATACAAGAAGAGCATGGAAGCCAATAAAGAAACACCTGCTTCAAGTGATCTTAGACAACCAAACGTTGAAATGAATCCCACCGAATCAAGCAATCTGTTGGCTATCTCCTCATCCCAAAATCCACAAGAGGAAGCCCAAGGAGATCTTACCTTTGGAATGTCTCACGATGAAATAACATAAACACTTCAAAATTCAGAAAACCATAAGATCGTCAATATCATGATGAGGCTTAACCCTTCACTATACATGCTTGAACTAGCAAGCAAGGGGCCAAATTTCCTTTGGATTTTGACATGAGTACCATAGTGGAGACATCTTCTCCTCTAATATCATCCACCATTCCCATCTCATCCACACCCCCATCCCAAAATATCACGCAAAACATTCTGCAGATCATGACATCATTTGCTCCAACCCAACCCAATGTTAATAAGGCAAATGCATTTCTCAATGCTATTCAAACACACCCCCTTGTTAATAATAAAAACTTGGATGCAAATACCATCTTGGAACAAAACATACTCAAAAATCCCATTACATAAGAATTTTCCTCTCACTTTCCATCACGATCCATCATCATCATTTTTCCATGCAACACCTCAAACTTCTTTCCTCACAAATTCGCAAGAGGAGGGAGATATGTTCAGACCAGGGGGCATATTCGACACCACAACATTCTCGCAAGAGCTCACACCCCTCACATTTCCACCTCTTCCACCATTTCCATTATCATCCACACCACTCCTTGGTTTAGGGCTTCCCCTCTACCAACCATCAACCAAACCAGCATCCCAAATATCAATCAAAGCATTATATTAAACACTAAAAAATTGCTGCAACAATAGACGACAAATGCACAAGCAATTGCAACATCATCAAACACCCCCCTAACATCACAAAGCATGGTCTCCCAAGGACCAACCACATTAACATGATATCATCGCTTACCACAAACGCCATTCCAAATCCACCACCACCAACTTCCACCACATCAAGCCAATACAATGCGACATTGCAAGCTGCTTTTCAAAGGGGATTCCAACAAGTGCAAAAACAAAAATCTGTACAATTAGCTACTCAACAAGCCTCCCAAGCTGCAAAAGATGCATTACAAGTGCAATAGGCCACACAAGCCCAAGCTTTACTGCAACAACAACAAGAAGCCGCGCAAGCATTGCAAGCACAAAAGGCTTCTCAAGCACAAACCCTATTACGACAACAAGCAGCACAAGCACAAGCCCAAGCACAAGTAGTGCAAGCACAAGCTCAAGCTTAGGCAAACACCCAATATCAAGCACAACAAGCACAAGCACAAGCACAACTTCTCACACAAAGACAAGCAACTCAATTGCAAGCATATCGACAAGCAATAAAGCAATATCAAGAGTAGCAAGAAGTAGCCCAATTGGTAGCCCAACAACAAGCGATGTTGGAACAACAACAAGCACAACAACAAGCACAACAACAAGCACAACAAAAAGCAAAAATCTTAGCACAACAACAACAAGATCAATAAGAAGCATTGTTCATACAATAGCAGGTGGAAGCCTACCTAGCTCGACAAAAAATACCAATACCATTGAACAACACATCAAACAACCCATCCATCCAACCCACAATCAAAACACCCCAAAACACTTTCATCCCACCCCCTGATTTGCAAAATGATGTGATGACACAAATCAGGTTGCTCTCACAACAAGTGCTCAACCTTCAATCAGGGCGAACAACAAAGACACCAAACAACTTGTGTCTGTATCCATTTGACAGGAGCCTGGTAATGAAACCGTTCCCTAAGGGATTTGAGATCCCCAAGTTTGAAAAATATCGAGGGACAGGAAACCCTGAAGATCACATCAGGGAATTCTAGGTTCATTGCATGGAAGTTGCATATGGTGATACTTATCTGATGCGGCTATTTCCTAGAAGTTTGACAGGCCATGCTATGGAATGGTTCTCTCGTCTACCTTCAGGCATTAGAACATTTCAAGAAATCATAGACGCATTTATTAAGAACTATGCATGTAACATTGCAATGGATGTTAGTCTAGAAGAACTCTTAGCTCTGAAACAGGGTAAGGGTGAATCATTCGCTTCATTCTTACAACAATGGCGATCCAAGGCCAATCGGAGCAAGTGGACCATTCCCGAAGAACAAGAAGTTTGCACCATCATCACCAACCTTGATGGCCTCTTGGAATTCCATCTCAAGGTTCAGAGCATCACCACATATGATCAGTTGATCCCCAAGGCACTTAGTATTGAAAGAGCCCTTATGACTCAACCCGCGGGATCAACTTCATACCTTGAACAACAAAACAACTGACCACCATCCAATTACAATGATAAACCTCGCACGTGGGCAAGGAACAAAAAAATTACTAATGACGGTGTCGTCGACGCCAAGGTGGTCATTAGTGCCCCTCGCCAAAATACACCCGCATCACAAATCCAAATCCAACACCAAAACAATCATCACACAACACACCAACCAAACAACAATCCAAAAATCAATAATCTCAATGATCAAAGGGGACCACCTTAATGCAAGAGTTATCCCAAACAAAAATACACCACTTTGGGGGAACCACTTGAAGACAATGAAAAAACTGATAGATGAAAAAACTCATCAAGCCTCCCACATTTGAGAATTACCAAGAACCAGATGTGAAACCTCCTTGGTATAATGAGAATCAACTCTGCGAGTTCCATAAAATAAAAGGCCATACCATGAACAGTTGCATGAGATTAAAGAACATCATTCAAGATCTCATCGATAAAAGAATCATAAATGTGGAACAACCTATAGGAAACCAGGATCTTAAGATATATACGAATCCAATGTCGAATCATGGCAATAAAGGGAATAACAATAAAAAAGATAAAGGGAAAGGCACCCACTCAAATGTAAATCATGTGTATGAAACAGTCATCGCCTCCCTAGATGAAAACTGCATGGTCATTACTATCAAGGGCACCTATGTCAAAGATTGTGGAGTCACCAAAAGAGGCGGCAAAGTAACCATCACAGGATTGTCCCAGCCAAACAAAGTCCCTACATCTAGATCCATTCCTAATGGCTATAATTTCCTAGATCAGCTCAAGAGAACGCTCGCACAAATCTCCATCATGGAGTCACTAAAAATCTCATCTGCCCATAGGAAAATACTTGAAGAAGCATTGGCCTCATCCACTGTCCTTGCAGATCTTGATGAGGAGCAATTCCAAGCTATGGTCGGAAATATCATTACGCCTAATCTTCTTACATTCTCTGACCAAGATTTCCCCGCTCAACCATCTCACAACCATCACTTCACTTGGAAGCCATTGTACACAAGAGAAAAATCAAAAGGGTCTTGGTGGATGGAGGTGTGGGCTTGAACATATGTTCCCTAAGTCTCATCAAGCAATTGAAAATATCAGAGGATTCCATTGACAAAGGAAAGGGTCTCACGATAAGAGCATATGATGACCAAGAAAGAGTGTCTCAGGGCACAATCAAACTCCCTATTCAAGTAGGGCCTACCATCATGGAAACCACTTGTTAGGTCTTGGACCTCGACTTGCCATATAATATCCTCCTAGGATGTCCATAGATCCATGCGATGAAAGCAGTAGCATCAAATTTCCACCAATGTGTGAAATTTACACATAACGGACAAGAAGTTACCATCAATGGAGATCTTGAACCCTTCTCCTATTGCAAAAATCTTGAAGAAAAGTATTACAAAATCCCCTAAGTACCAAAAAATGATGAGGGTCCATCCACACCATACATCGATCCCGCCACTCTCGCATCCACTTTTGCGACAGAGACACCTGCCACTCTTGCCATTCCCACCATCTCTGACATCAAGCTCATTATCCAAGATAACGGCTATGGAAACTACAAGCTCCCTAATAATTCCTTTGTGGTAGATGAGTTACCACAATCTCCTAGATCACGGGGACACCCGCAAATAAATGAGGCTTCCACATCCTGAATGTCTCCTGAAAACTATCCCACCTTCACAAGATGGGGAGATCTTGGATGAGAAGTTATTGAGGAAAATCCATCTCACATGCTATATCAAGATGAAAGATTAATGTCTAATTTACCAATGGATGACAAAAGCAAGGGCCTACGAATGATGCTTGCAATGGGCTATGATAGAAATCAAAGACTGGGACAAAATGACAATGGGCTTATAATACCCATCATGCCAGAGACGCGACCGATAAAAAATATTGGCCTTGGATGTACCCTGCTGAGTATAACCATACAAGGCCAAAGTCCTCCAGTTAGAACGGTTAAAAATCCTCCTCAGCCAACCCTAGTAGAACTACGCTTACTAGTGTCTACAGGTAGAGTCATAGATAACTTTACATTTGATATAACCGACGTTTGTAGTAGTAGTGATGAAGAGGATCACCTGCCTAACTTACCTAGGCTAATTGAGGATACCACTCTTTGTATGATTAGCACCCTATCTTTTGAAACAAACCATCAAAATCATGAGATTTGCCTAGTATATCCCCAACTCATCGACTACGACCAACAAGGACCACCAGTTCTTGATACATTCAAAAATGATGAGGCACTCTTGGAATTCATGGGATTGCACGATAACATTCCAGATGGGGACCATAAAGCAGGGTTCATAATAGAGTTGGACACACATGCCTATTATGGGGAAACAATTAAATTCTTCAGTCACAAAAGTGAGAAATTAAGAATAATATCCAAGTCTTTGAGTGAAAACCACACTGTGGAACTCTCTAACCAAAAAAAAGTAAAAATAAAGGACACATCCAATGGTGAAAACCTCTCTGAGGTGCTCGAGGATGGGGGATTCAATCTCCCTTTAAGAGCTATTCATCAGGAAAAATCAGCAATCTTGGCAGAAAAATGCAATCTGGTCAACCTAGGAACAGAGGAGACCCCACAAATCACATTCTATGTGGAATCACTACTATCAGAAGAGCAAAAGCTCCTAGTGGAATTCCTAAGAGAAAGACAAATAAACTTTGCATGGAGTTATGTTGACATGCCAGGGCTTGATCCAGAGACCATGGTTCACCACTGAGCAGTGTATCCAGAAGCAAAGCTTGTCAAACAAAATCTTCAAAAAATGCATCCTCAAATTGCCCTATTATTCAAAATGGAGCTAAAAAAGCTATTAGATGTAGGATTCATCCAACCGATAGACTATCCAGAATGGGTATCAAACTTGGTACCTATTTCAAAACCCGACGGAAATATTAAAATCTGCATAGACTTCAGAGATTTGAACAAGGCATATCCAAAAGATGACTTCCTGCTTCCCAACATTGACATGTAGTAGACATGACAGTGAGACATGAGATGTTGTCACTAATGGACGAATTCTTAGGATATAATCAGATCATGATAGCTAAAGAGGACCAACATAAAAAAACTTTCACTTGTCCATGGGGGACATACTGTTGGAACATGCATTTTCTAGCCAGCCTTAAAGAACACGGCATGTCAGCATGCATATACTGATATTCCGGGCTTATGATCCATAAGATGGTCAAAGATTATGTTGATGAAGACTTCTAGCTTGGAGTCTAGAAGAGAAAAGATCACATAGCAACCCCAGCCATCTTTGGATTGCATTAGAGGGAGTACAAGGGTAGACTAAACCCAAAGAAGTACATCATCTTCTGCAGATACAATCGTGAAAGCTTCTAGGATATATATAGTGTCAATGAGGGGCACGGGCGTGATCTTGGCAAAAGCAATCCTCGAGATGGAGGGCAATCAAAAACATAGCGAAACCCAAGCAGGCCTGGCATGCACTCCAATCCATTCTAGGATTCATAGCATAATTAGCAGACAAACAAAACCCATACTCTCACCTACTCCACAAGGGAGTAGCGTATAAATGGGATACCAACCTGCGGAAGAGGCATTCAACAACATCAATAAGGAATACCCACCTATCACCAAATTTTAATGCAAACTAAATCCCAAGAAAGCCATTGATTCTATATGTGTCAGCAACAATAATAGCCCTTGGATCTCTCTTGGCTCAGCACAAAGAATATGGAATAGAAAGGGCCATTTATTACATCAACAGGACAATGGTTGGGCATGAGCTAAACTATTCATTCATCGAGAAAGCATGCCTCGCAGTAGTGTTTGCATCACAAAAATTTAGACATTACATGTTGGCACATAAAATAAAACTCATCGCCAAAATTGATCCTCTCAAGTATCTACTATCAAAGGAAATGCTCATAGGAAGAATGGAAAAATGGGTTATGATACTGTCAGAATATGACATCAAATATGTGGAGCGAAAAGAAATCAAGGGCCAAGTCATCGCAGATCAATTGGCAGAAGTACCAATCTATTCAGAGAACCCTCTCGTCTCAGAATTTCCAGATGAATCCATTTTTAATCTCAACGTAGCTAACCACTGGAAACTGTACTTCAATGGCTCATACACGTAGCATGGATCAGGATCCAGTGTCTTCTTCATCACCCCACAAGGGGATTGCATACCAAGGTCATACAAATTGGAATTTCCTTATACCAATAACATTGCGAAATACGAGGCTTTAACCATAGGTCTTAGAATAGCAGCGTAGTGGAACATCATAGCTCTCAAAGTATACAGAGACTCCCAATTGATCATAAATCAAGTCAATGATGAATATCAGACCAAGGAAGACAAGCTCACTCCATACAAGAAATTGGTGGAGACTCTCAAGGAATCCTTCATCAAAATTACATTTGAGTAGATTCCTAGAACCAACAACAGAGCAATAGACACCATGGCAACAATTGGATCCTTGCTGGACATTCCCCACAATGTTCCAAAATATGAATTCTTGATTGAGCAGCTTCTTGTGCCTGCATTCGAGGTACTAGAATAAGAATATGTGTGCGAAATCGTTGGTCCTAGCGATCCTTGGTATCATAACATTTACACATACCTTCATATAGGATTCATACTCGCCGACTTACCTCCAAACCTAAAATGAACCTTTGTAAAAAAGGCATCCATATTTGTCATCCTAGGTGATACCCTATATTGTAGAAGCATAGAAGGAACCCTATTGCGCTGCTTAAACACTGAGGAGGAATTAACTGCTCTAACTGAAGTACAAAATGGTATCTGTGGTTCACACTCGAGTGGAATGACCATAGCCAAGAAACTACTGAGGATGGGGTATTATTGGCCCACAATAGAAAGAGAAGCACATGACTATGCTAGAAGGTGTCTACAATGTCAACAGCATGGGGACCTCATCCATGCTCCATCTCAAGAGCTTCATCCCATCATCACACCATGTCCCTTTTCACAGTGGGGACTTGATCTCATTGGAAAAATCACACCCACCTCATCTAATGGCCACAAATTCATCATAACTACAACAAAGTACTTTACTAAGTGGGTAGAAGCCATACCCATGACGTATATCATAGGGAAGCAGATTTCTAAGTTCATCCTGAACTATCTCATATGCCGCTATGGTGTTCCACAAGCCATTATTCATAATGGGACACCATTCAAAATTAGGGTGTCCAATGCACTTCTATGTGAAAATTCAACCAACACTTCCACCCCATACTCATCCCCAAGGCAATGGCCAAGTAGAAGCTACAAACAAAACCATTCCTAAAAACTCAAGAAAACAAGCACGATGTAGGTAGTGGACTAGCATCTACACCAATCCCACCCCTCCGGGCCTGTCAACCAACATCCACACACCCATCGACGCTTTACCCCTTCTCCCCGGCTCCTGGATCAAGTAATACTCCCATAGAGATTGGAGTCTTCCCATCCCCGATATCACTACAAACCCTCATCACCGATGAAGACCACCGAGCGTCAAGATTGGAATGAGCTAGAGCACGGATGAGCGACGCAGATGCCTGAATCATTTATGGTGTGCCCTATTAGAATAGACTCAAAAGGAGCTACAATAAGAAAATCGGCAGGATCTCCAAGTCGCAGAACTGGTATTAAAAGAAAATCATAAGAATGTCCCAAACCCAAGCAGCAAAAGGCAAGTTTGAATCTAATTGGGACCTTTGTTGTCATCACAACAAGTTACAAGTCGGGACATTAATGCTTATCAACACCTCGGCGGGGAACTCAAGAGCCCATGAATAGCTTCCTCATCTCAAAAAGTTTTATGCCTAAATCTTCAAGGTATAGAACCAAAATCCAAAAAATCAGAAATGTCCTAAAAAAAATGGTTACTTTAGGTTCCGGCAAACAAAGGCCTCAGAACAAAAAAAAAGCAAAAAAGCAAAAAAAATCCAAAAAATCAGAAAAAGGATTGAAAACAGTAAAGAGAAAAAATCGTCCTCTAGTGAAAACCACTTTGGTGGCACTTTGGGTAAGCACCTTGGTGAAAACCTGTCAAACAAGCACCTTGCATAAATACGCACTTTCCATCCACCAAGATCTTTACAACTTGTTCTGCATCATCCATCCATTGCGCTTCCATCATCCATCACATTCAGATCTTCATCCATCACTCACCCACTTGCATTCGCACCATAGCTTGGTATTGTTTTTGTATCATGATCTCTCCTAGTACTACTCGGCCCATCCTCAAGGTCAGTTTGTCCTGCCTTTATCGAGGTAGTCTATTGCATCACGTTGGGGGCATGCCATCATTGGATTGGATTCATGTATGTTCTTAAAATCCTCAACATCAAATAAATCCAAAAACATCATAAAATCAAAAAAATCCAAAAACATCATAAAATCAGAAAATCCAAAAACATAAAAATATCAGAAAATCCAAAAACATGTCAAAAATCATGAAAAGCCAAAAACAGGGTTGTCTTGTCGAACTACATCATCTCTGAGCTTGAACGTAGGCAAGTTTGATCTTTGATCATCCCCCGAGAAATTTAGGTAAGTCCTATAGGGTCTGTCATAATAAACTGACATTTCATTATATATATCTTCATCTATAAATCGGTCATGTCGTTAGTCAAACTATGTGGTCTCTACGTGTATAACGTAGGCAAGGCTAATTTTTTGATCAGCCCCCGAGGCCCCTAGGATAGGTCTTTAGGTTAGTCTCTTGCTCAAAATCTCAAAAAATCTAAAACATCAAAAAATCAAAAAATCAAAAATATTTGAAAACCTCAAAAATACCAAAACAAATTTCAAACATTGCAAATGTAAAAAAAATCCAAATATTTGAAAAATCCATTCGCTCTCATCCTCTTGCACCCGCAATAACAACACTCATAATAAACGATCATCATCTCCAACCTTTGGTGAAACAATTGGAAACAAGTCTAGCAAGATAAAAAGTGAAAACTCAAAACGCCAAAATCCCAAAATCTAGGTTAGTACGTAAACAAGTTGGTCAACTCTTCTATTGGTAACCCACCAAATTGGTCCCATATCAATCATCATTTAGAATGCTTTGGATAAACGAAATGACATGCCACCATCCACTAACATGTCCTAGGATGAATCCTTGCTACAATGGGCATTATCTTTTGGCAATAGTTTCGGTTCTTATCCTTAGAAAAACACATCCTCTTTTCGTTAGCGGTATTGAAGAGCATCAATTTGTTTGTTTACTTGGTCTTTATTTTTTGATTTATCTTATTTTTAGTAATTCCAAGGACCTCTCGATGATATCCGAATGAAGGATTTAGAGAAATAGGAATGGGGTAACAATTATTATCTTTTGTCTGCTGTGCTTGTTGGATGTTCTTGTAATATA
>VDFB02121021.1:0-51677 GCA_007258455.2 Sequoia sempervirens | reverse complement strand
GGCATACATACAATATACATGCATTGATACATACATACATACATACATACATACATAAATGACATGTACAAGCATACATGTGCATACAAACATAAAAATATATAAACATACATTAAATATGCATTTAACATAAAGCAAGACATAACACGAGTGTGTTACACCATGCTCGAGTTATGTCTTGCTAGACATGCTCCCCACAAATGAAAAAAAACCATGTCAAAACTAACATATAACGCGAGCGCGTTATAACGTGCTTGTGTTATATCTTGCTTTAGGAATCCCCAAGCCTTGGGTTTGGTATTTTCCTTGGAATACCAACCCAAAGGCTAGGAGGGCATTCCCAATGACCAAAGATGTGTTTTTTCAATTTCTACAATATTTCACATAATTGGGTTCGTGCTCACCGTCAGGATTGCACGTGGTTCAATATCAAACAAATCGAACATCTGGGTAATGTTAGGTTCTCTCTTAGCTATCCAACGATGTAATTTTTTTCACTTTCTGACAATGTTAGGCCATTCATCCATAATTTCTTTTGTTTGTATGTCTCTTTTTAGGCAAAAAGCGTTGTTTGGTGTTTTTTTCGTTATAAATTAACCATTCATCAAAATTTCAAATAAATTAAATTTTTAGAAACTAGACTCCATTCTACAAATTAAAAAAAAATTCAATTAGTTTCCAAAATTTGTAGGGGTAGCACGGCCAAAATTCTATTTTTTAGGAAGTGTCCACTTCAAAAATTAGTAAAAAATAAAATATTCATTAAAAAATTATCAAAAAAATCATGCATCAACTGCATACTATTAGCTAACTTTTGACCGTAGTGATTTTAAAAATACTAAAAAAAGGTTCACCATACGAGGGTCGTACAAGAGTTGCTATGTTATGTTTTTCTGACAAAAACAACACCAATTTGTGTACGTCCCTCATTTGAACCCCTTAATCTCAACCATTTTAAAAATAAATTAGTAGTTTAGAAAGTAGACTCAGAGCACTTGAATCCTTATTTTTGTTCCATCTCAAAACTTTGAGTGTAAGTATCCTCAATTTCACGTCCAAGGTCAGTATTTCCTAATTTCAGAAAAAAGTGGCCACTTAAGCCCCCTTTTTGGGAACCATCTTGGTGCACTTACCCAACCAATGGCTCCAACGAACACCACCGTCCTCCACAACCACTTCAACCTCATCTTCCTCCTCATCTTCTTCATCCCCATCGCCACCCTCGCCTTCATCTTCCTCAAATTCCAAAATCAGGCCTCCGATCCGTTCCCATTTAACGCCATTTTCTCTCCAAAAAATAACATTAATTTATTGTCGATACCATGATTTAAGAGAGATATTTTATGTATACGGGTTTTTACACATTTCCCTAATACAACTATATAATGCCTCTTGACATAATAAGAAATTATAAAATTATAACAAATTATATCATATTCTTGCAATTCTAGTGGCTATCTGTATATACTAGTTTAATTTATTATTTAGTGTAGCTATACTCTACTTTCTTACTAAATCATAGAAGAACACACTTTAAAATATTAATGTTTGAAATATTATATTCTATGTATGTTTACTCTAGTCTTGATCATGGAATTTATTAAGTGTTTTAAAAAATTAGAGACTAAAAATAAATTAGAAGACATCTTTAGTGTTTAGATGTCTAGTATATATATATATATATTTGTGTTGATTTAGAACATTTGATTCTTTTAAGTGTTTTAAGACTTCAACGAATAATAGTTTTAAGTGCTTATAATTTTATTTTTTTGAGTCATTTCTCTAGATAACATTACTTATGGTACCATAATTCTCTCAAGATAAATATTATTTTGATACGTGTTTTGTATGGTATTCTTTTTTAGTATACAGTTGGATTCATTTAATATATTAAAGTTAATTTTATATGTTAGTGGATTTATTAGTGTTATTATTTAAATTTAAATATTATAAGGTATATCTATAAGTAAGATAAAAATGAAGAAAATTCTTATTTATCGATGTTAACTAGTTTACGACTTAAGCACATTAAGGACACCATAATTAATATAAATTGACATCCAACGATATGCATATGATAAAGAAAATATCTTTAGTGAATTTAAAAATCAACTCCATCTCATTTATTTATAATTGTAAATATTTTTGAATAATAATAAGTTTAATACTTATTTGAATTAGAGCACTTGGAAATACCAGTCTCACCCTAGGAATATTTCAGTGGTCTTGACCCTCATAGCTATGACACACTTTGGAGAGCTTATGTAAAAACACATGTGCCTAATCACATTGAAGTATGTGCCTACTTGCATTGAAGTATGCACATACTCACATTGAAGAATGTGCCTACTTGCATTGAAGAATGTGTCTACTCATGCTGAATCCATGGCTAGGACAATCCCATGTGTATTCTGTACCTTGATTTGGACACATTTTGTGTGCTCACTTCTCTAATGCCCATAACCCACCAAACCACATTCTTCTTGCTTGAGTGATTTCCATGCCTCATTTTCCAAGTCTCACATAAATTCTTATATAATCCTTAAGGGGTGTTTTGCAAACCATCACATCCTTTTACAAAGGTTTCCTTTTTAATAATTATTTAAATAAATATAATTATTTCTCCACTTTTAAAAGAGTTTATATAAACATGCTCTTTATTAATGCCCATTTTAACTAAAGTAGCATACTATCCTTTGTTTTGCTATCTCCCTTATTTTAAAGGATAATTTCATGAAAAAAAAATTCTTTCACTTTGGAGAAATTTTTTCATAACACATGCCACCCATACACAAATGGATTCTCTGGCTGCCTCACCTCACAAACACCCTCTAGATGGCTCACAATAATATTATTTTAGGTCCACAACTATAGCAATGTGGTGGAAAATATGTTGCACCCTCCCCTATGGGCCATCAAATGAAGGGCATTGTATAATTGTGCCAAAACATAGGGACCCCACACAAAGATTTTCCCATCCTCTAGCATATCACCACACACTCTACCAAGCCTAAGTGGAAAAACTATTGATATTTTTAGGAAAATATACCACCAAAAATACTTATAAAAAATAGTGGCACATTTGCCACTAGTTCCCACTCCAAATACATGTATAAATCCAACCTAATATCTTGTAGTGAGATATTTTCCCTCCTAACTAGTTGCTACTCAATTATTATACATGGATGTCACTCTAATACACCATCTTCCCCTCAATCAAGATCTATTAAATTTTCCACACATCCTCCAAAGCTAAGGTAATCTACCATGTTAGGAGATGAAACATGCTCATCTTTGAGTGCTATTGCTGAAAAAAACCACTTTTTCTTTACCTTTCGAGGGATCAAATAAAGTAATTTAGAAATTATGCTTTCAAGTATGTATCTCTTATTATAAAATTTCCAAAATGTAGAATTTTGAATATTTTTAATTGTTAATTTTTTTTTTTGGATTGGTAATGGGCACTTTTTAAGGTTCCTAACACTATTGTTGTTCAAATTTGTGAGCCCACCAGCCCAGCGAAAGCACAAAGCCTACGAGCGTAGCGGCCCAACGGGGATTTGAACCTTGGTGGCATCATCACCAAGCAAGTGTTTCAACCACTGCGTTATATGTGTCACCCCCAAATTATATTTTTAATTTTATTATTATATTTATCTTTTATTTCTTGGGAATCTACTAGGTTTTTTTCCAAACATCAATTTTTTTTTTTATGTACATGTGGAAAAATATAAAAATAGAGATTTTTTTTTCTAAAAATTATGTGTGCACTAGGTATTGAAGTCATTCTTTTAGCTAAAAATAAATAAATTCATTTCAATACATACAAAACAAGTTACGTGTGACAACATACACCTATGTCCAAACTATAATTACTCTATTTTATAAAATTAATTAAAAAATAATGCAACAAAAAAACTATGAAAAATATCCATGCACAAGATATTGATGTTACAAATCTATATTTTAAAAATTATAATTTATCATTTCAATGAAAGAATCTATGCGTGACGTGACATAAACGCCACTTTTTAAAAATATTGTTTACTATAAAAATAAGTTATTAAAAGTTACATAAAAAATTCACAATTTATATCTAAAAAATATATTTAGAATCTACACATAAATCCTCACAAAATCACTAGTTCATATCATCTCCAAATTATTAATGGTTTAAATGCTAAAGGTTTCATAAAGTAAAAATTTGGTGAAAATGCTGATTTCAATGTCCCACTTTGGCCAAAAAGTGGGAAATAGTATTGTGTGTTGACCCACCAATGATTCAAATAATTAAGAAAATGAAAGAAGAATTTAAAGAAATGTTACCGCCATATCAAATTAAGACAACTTATGGAGAACTTTAATAGACATAGACCTAAGGTTTGCAAACATGAAAAACTTCTATCGATGATTAAAGAGTCCAGATAGAGCTGCATGGGATGAGAAAAATTTATTGAATGGATTGGATAAAGCCACAACATTCCCAATGGCTATTCATTTCCCAAATCTTGTTTTAGAATGCATGAAGAACTTTGATGAAGAAACAAGAAAGGTTAAGGTAGATGAAAAAGTTCATGTAGACCTAAGCAAAGATGCTGTCAAGAAAATATTTGATATATTTTTATACTCGAGTAATGATTATCAAAGAGATCATTGCATTAGATACATATGATGAAGATGTTAGGAGGATGATTAACATAAAATGGATGAAAATCCCATACAAATCAATGCCAAAGTCACCAAAAACGTTATACATAAGTAATTTTGTTGAATAAATTGGAGATATGGTAACTTTATTGAGTAGAGTATTTCGGTTAGCATTCTACTATATTTGAAGAATGGATTTACTTATACATTGATATAATTCATTTAGGCCAATATATGCTTCATTGTCCTAGATTTATTAGTGAAAGCTTATTCAACCAAATAATCAATTTTTTTAGGAGAGACTTTTTACATGACTTCATATCTAGTATATGCATTAGTAGCCATGGGCACCTTTGATTATTTAGAGAAAGAGTATTAAGTATAGGTTTAGGAAAATATGTAGTCTACGATCACTATCCTCAACTTGAAACAAAGAAATCTATGGAACATTAAAGGAGAGTAAATGATACTTTTTCCATGTGCTTGGTACAAACAATGGAAGGAGATAAGACTAAAAGATTTTCTCCTAAAGAAAAAGAAGTAACAAATGAGAAGGGAAGTTGGTTTTACAATTCCTTAAGGTCTACTACATAAGGATGAAAGGTTTTTTTGAAAAACATAAGCTTCCCAGATATGCTATAGATAAAATAGTCTTACTTTAATATGTACCAAGAAGAAAATTGAATCTCACTACTTACTAGACTCCGAGAATAGAGTTGAGATTCAATATCCTATCACCATTAGATGGTATAAATGTGAAAATATACGTTGTGCCAAATATTCAGAGCATGAATTGCATAAGTATAGTATGGAAGTGTTCGAGTTAACTACAAATAATTATGATCTATTTGGAAAAAATGAAAACTAAAGTAGATCAGTAAGTCTCAAACATGAGATCCTCATATTGAGGAATTTTTGATAGACTATTTAGATGATCATGAAGTAAGAAAGATAAGCTACAACAGGTTGACCTTACAGAAAATTCAAACTCTAGAAACTCATGTAGTTTGAGTGGAAGAATATGGAAAAATCATAGATTTTAACTATGAATAGTATAAGCTTTATGACCAACCTATTCCTAATATAGAATGAATAGAACTTGAGGAAGATTCATCAGAGAAAATAACATATAAAGTGTTTCAAAACACTTATGCATGGGTCAATCATTGGAAATAAAACTTGACACACGAAATATCACTCCTACTTATCATAAAGGTTTTGCTTTGTTTTTCAATTAGGGAAAAGGCTCGGGGACCCAAACCTAATCTTTGGACCTAGTTTGACTTGTAAGTTGAAGGTCCTGGAAATGTCACAAGAAAATAGTGACTCAACTTCTTGCTAGCACCTTCAAAAATAGGTCAAGTTTAGTGACTAAATGGCCAAAAAGTGGACTCAACTTCTTGCTAGCACCAAATTTTCTCTTAAATAAGAGAAAATCATGCAACATCGATTAAGAAAACTATGTAAGAATATGATGCAATAAAAGATACTACAAGGGCTAGTGTGCAAATAGTAGTGAGTCATCCAAGAGAATCTTCTTCTATTCATTTGTAAAATAAACCAACAATGATAACTTATACACCCAAAAAGGTTCAAAAGACAAAGGAAAGGATAAAATGATAGAAATAAAGACACCAAATTTCTCTTCCATCCATGTCAAAGACACTAAAAATTATAGAAGAAATGGAGAAAATAAAACAAATAAAAGAAAATAGTGTAATTGGTGTACTTCAAGAAGTACAAATATCAGTCACTTAGCCAACACCATCACCCATTGTTGCATCTATTTCCACTACTCAACTAGCTCAAGTTCCCGAAGACACATTAGCACCAAAGGTTGAAATGGTAGACTTAATAGAACCTAGGAATGAATAAATTGTTGATAGTAGTCAAGTCTTCAAATTTTTTGCTCAAGTTGCAAGGGATCATTAGAGAGAGTTGTCTATAGAATTAGAAGAGCAAAAGATAGAAGGTGGAACTACAACTAGTGAAAAATCATAAAGAAATCAATATTAAGGCTTCTTGAAAAGAAAAAATAGTTGAACAACTAATTGAGAATATAACACTTGAGAAAATACAACAAGAAGTAATCATAGAACCTCAAGAAGAAGAAATGCATGTAGACATAGACGTATCTATGGATGAAAATTTACTAGAATTCAACAAGGAGATTGAAAGAGATACTCATATGGAGGAAAATGTAGTAGATTATAATGATAAACAACATACTAAATATTTATAGTTAGAAGGTGTAAATACAAAAGAGCCTCAAGAAAAATTGAGTGAAAAAGTGCTAACCAAGGAGGGATCACCTGCAAGAGAACATCAATTGAATATAGACACAAATGTAAACACTCCCTCTTGGTTTCCTAGAAAATGCTAGTTTGGATCATAGGTGCAAGTAATATATTTTGACCTAAAAAAGTATAATGAGACAAATTGGAATTTACAAGCCAAGGAAGAGGGAAATAATCCTATTTTCAATGACAAGGTATGATATAGGATCAAGAAATTTGTAGGTGTAATGCCCCCTTCTAGTTAGACATTTTCACTCCAGCATGATTAGCCTATTAGTGGCCCTTGTAGGCTAATAGGAGTGGTTAGAGGGTCCTTGAGGTAGTTACTTAGTCAGTGTGGTTTCTTCTTTTGGATTTAGTGGTTTAATGGGGGTTTCCTATATTCATTTGAATATTGGAAAACCTAATGTTGGAAAACATAATGTGTTATCCGGATGTTGGAAAACATATATTTGCACTATATGAATTATAAAGTTATATTTTAATATTATTATAAAGTGCAAATAAAATTATAATTATTAATGATTTATTAGAAGATTCTAGATGGACTGACCTCAAGAGAAGAAAAGTATATTAAGAGGGAGGGGCTTTGCTACTAATCATCCAAGATATTTGATACTTGGCTTTGATATACTTTGTTGCAGAGAAGCCTTGGGTTTCTGCAGTCTACATTGGAGGTCTTTGGGAATAAATAATCCCATTGATTTTCATAACAGAGGCAGTGAAACTATCTACTGAAGGGTTCTAGCTATTGGAGGAGATATTTCAGTCTTCTCACCATTACAAATTTAGTGGCCAAGGGACAAATTTGTGGAGATTTGATTGGAGCATAATTTCAGATTGAGATCACGTCATTTATCAACATTTGGAATGGATTTGGCATGCTATACACATTTTGATATTTTATTACAGCCATGATGGTAGCTAGCTAGGAGCCATGATTTTTCTCATGGTGGACTCTTCTTGCATCAATTACTTATGGGTATTTGGGATCTCTACTTTGTGAAGCTTGGCAACGATAATTGGTGAAAGAAACTAGGGTTTGCTACTATTTATAATTTATTTCTGAAGATCTGATATCAGAATAGGGGTGACTTATGATTGGGTCTGATTTGGCAAAAAGAAGTCTCCCTCCACTACATTCAAAGTTGCCACATCTTCATCAATCTTGGGCGAACTTTATTCCAGGTTCTTGCATCTTGTTTAGTCTATTTTGTATTGATAAACTGATTTGCATTTAGGTGTTGTTGTAGGTGATCATTTTATCATATTTTGGCATTGTAATGAGCATTCATTTGTAAGCCAAGAGTCTTGGTTATTCATATCAGCATTGTACTTAAATTATCAATCAAGAAAGGAGGGATAAATTGCATGCCAATTGTTTGATGTAATGTTCATATTTATATTGTTTGTGATTAACATCATAGTTCGTGTGCCAAGTGTTTGAAAAAAATTCAATTGGTTGTAGATGCACATTTTTCATGTAGAAATCATTTATATGCATTTGAAAAGACAAAAAAGAGTTGCATTTGCATTTAGTTCTTTGATTAGATATCTTAGAAGTCATTTGCAAGCATTTCAAACATATTTGAAACCATTCCAAGCAAGCAAAGCAAAATGAAAACACATAAACAACAAATAAGGGGGATGCATGAGAAGTGTTTGACAATATTCCTTGAGGCCTTAATCAACCAATTAGGGTCAAATATTGCAAGGAATATTATAGTGGTTTCAAAAGTGTGAACATTGCCATTTTGGTCTTTACCTCTTCTTTAGGTGAAAAACCATAGAAGTGTTAGAGGGCCCATAGCAATCAAAATATTTGTTCTCATTTTGGTGAACCTGATGATATTCCTTGAAGGAAAAATCACAACAAAACTAGCAAGGGATATTATAGTAGGTTGCTACTCCATTGGTAGAAAAGGATAAATAAGACATGACACTAATGGATTACCAACTAATGACTATAGATTTAGGGCACCCAACAAGAAAATTATTATAAAAAATATATCTTTAGTTTAATTTTTTAATCTAATTTCATTGTTATATAAGTATAATTAGATTTCCACATTTCATAATTGACAAAATTTTTATGGCTAATACTATGTAATAATATTTCATTTAATATTTTGGATAGCATTTCGTGATCCCTCAAAAAAAAAATAGAGAGCTTAAGAAGAGAACTAATGATATGAAAAATTGTAGCATCATCTAAGTATAAAAATAGAGAAAAGGAGGAAGGTAAGGAAAGAGTCAAACAAAACAATGAAAAGAGAAAACAAATTATAATAATAAATATTAAATATCACAATAAGAAAAAATATAAAATATCACAATAAGAAAAAATATAAAACAACTAAATTAAAAATAATTCAAAAAGAAGAAGTAAATATTAGAATACCAAAAAAACAAACAAACAAAATAAAAAATATAAATATAAATAAATACTATCATAGATATCTTAAATACATCTATATAAAAATGTCAAGAGATGTTGAAATTTGGAACTATTTTATTTACTACATATATGTAGACATAAATATTATGCGTTTCTTATTTTGGATATATTATGTTTATTATTAAATAATTTTATATTTTGCTATGTAAATAAGTGCCAAATTTAAGATAACAAATAAGAATTTTTTTTAACACATTCACACTATTAAAGTCCACCCCTTACTAAGTCCACCCATTACTACTATTATAAAATACTTTTTGACATTAATAAAGAAAATAATTAAAAAAATTAAATCACTTAAAAAAATAACTATAAAATTAACAATGAATAGAATACCAAAAAATAAATTGAATTACCATATATATATAAATCAAAGCAAAGCTAAATGAGAAAGCAAAAGAAAATTGTGAAACAATCCAATAATAAAAAGAAGTAAGAAATTGGTTTAAATCAAATCAAAAATTTTAAAAGAGGGATCAAAGCAAGCAAAATAAGCACTAAACTGAATTTGAGAATTGTTTTTTTTTTTAATATATATACACAGGTCTCTTAAATAGAAAAATAATATAGAAATTAGAAAAGGGATTCAAATAAAAATAAATATGAAATTAATAAATAAACAAAACGTGGGAATTCAATAATAAAGAATAAAGTTTAAAATAAATGAAGAAACTTATAATTGAAAATATGTAAATATTAAAATAGAATAAAAAATATCATTAGGAATAGGGTTTCTTAAATGGATGAGCAATATCTTTGTCAAGTTTGATTGAAACCCCATCTATACCTATTTTAATTTAATAGATGGAGGTTAATTTATATGAAGTTATCTTGTTTGTTTAAGAGTGGGGAGTTTTTTAAGAAGATGTGACTTTTGGTGAACAAAGAATTATTTTCAAGAGAAAAAACTATGAATATGTTCATGTCTAATATTTGCACAATGCTTTAGAGATCTAGAGTTAAAAAAACAACTAGTTTTTCCAATGTAGGGGTAACAAAAGAACATAAGATACACTTGAGTAAGAGGTTCTAGGGGGTCTTTAAGAGGGGGATGTGGGTTCTAAGAGTCAAGACATGTTTGAAATTGCATCTTATGCCCTTTTTTTTGAATAATTTTAGAAATTTTGTTCAAAATTCCTTCAAAATAGAGAAGAAATGTAGAAGAGGGGCTTGAAGGAAGTTGAAGTGAAGGATTACTTAGAAAAATGAGACTTGGCTTGGTTGAAAGATATCAAGACAAATTTACTATTAAAATTAGTTAATTTAAAAACCTTTAAAAGATGAGCCAAATAGAGGTCTCATTAATCCCTATCATAGATGTATAAGACTTTAGTAGCAAGAGTTTTAAGGATGCTGAATTTTTGACAAGGGTGGTGATGAGATAAAGAGTGGAGATAAGGGTCAATATGGGTGGCTTTGTAGAAGACATGACAAGAAAGGGAACCATTTAACTTTCTCAAGAGAAGGATCTTGAGGAAGGAAATCTAATTATCAATTTGAGCTCTTTAGTGAAGAAAATACTCTTATAAAAATTATTAATATTCTAGTGGAATTCATCTAGCTTAGACAAAATATGGGCCCAACATATGTTGGTATATCATTGACATAGCATTTCTACCATTTTCTCTTGAGAGAAAAATAATTCAAGGTCTTCAAAATTCTCCATCTAAAGATTGACCACAATGGAGGAGAGAGGTAATCCCATAGCTACCCCATCTTCTTGCTTGTAGAAGACACCTTGGAAGGAAAAAATGAAAACCTTATAAAAAGTTCAAATAAAGAAGTCACCTCATTTGTGGTCTAATTTCTAATAATTTCAATGGAGTCGGGAATGAGAACATGGGTGAAGAGAGACACAATGTCAAAGCTATTGGTGTGAAATTATATTCACATATTATCATAAGTTTATTAGGGAGTCTTTATTAGGAAGTTATTTTCTTATTTTTAGTTTATGAATCTTGAGATATGTGTCCTGGGATTTATTTTCTTACTTTGTTTATTCTTGGAAAATTTGGTTGTATATCTTCTTGTAATTTTTATTTTGTGATAATAAATAAATGCACGTATTTCAAATAATATATATCAATTTCTTTGGTTTTTCTCATATGTAGCAACTCTCTCCTATGTAAACAAATTATTGTAGATATCCCTAGCTCTTATAAAGCTATGTATAATCTCTAACATGGTTTCAAAGCTTCATATTTGTAAGTTTATTCTCTTATTTTGAAGGTTTTTCCATGAGGTTTTGTATGGTGCATCCTAGTGTAAAAAGAACCTCACCATCATGCTCAAAACATGTCAAAACACATTGATCCATATAAAGCACATTAGGTTTGGACTTAGGAACTTCTGGGGTAATTTTTTGGAGGTTGTATGACCCTATGAATAGTATTTCTAGTACAGTGAATAGTGTTTCTAGAATGAACATTGTTTCTAATGTGAATAGTGCCTCTAATGGTGAACAATGGTTCTTGTTGTGAATAGTGTTTTTTCAATTTTGAATACTTTTTTAGGTTGTAAACAATGTTTCTAGGTTGTGAACAATTTTTTCAAGTTATGAATAGTATTTTTTAGCCTCTCTTTTTTCATGCATAAGGAGGTAGTTTACTTTTGGGAGCCATACATTTTCACGAGGATATCATATTTTAAAGTTCTTATAGGCATCATAAAGTTAGTTCTAAGATCTTCATAGACATATTGATAATTTTTTCTTGATTTTGTTGTTGGTTCGTTTTATTATTGATTGAAGTCTATGTTTCCTTTTTAACCCCTGTGCTCATAAATTTCACCCAAAATATCCATTTAAATGTTGTAAAGGTATTGATGAGCTCTTCTCAACCATCCATATAATTTTTAGATTCAAACCCAATTGTATTTTATTTAATTTGTTAGTTATTTGCAATTTGATTGATATCATGGATATTTTGGCAAGTGGAGAAGTTTTACTTTTTTGAGTAGAATTCATTTCAACTTATTGATGTGTATTGAGATTATTGATCTTTGATTTATTTTTTGAGAAAAGTATCATGAGTTTTTCTACTCATCCTTGTGTGGTAATTTTGAACAAGGATAATTATGAGTTTTGGTGAAAGGGCATCCTAACACATTCTAGGTAATCTAATATTTTTCCTTATCTTTATGAACTCATACTTGAACTAGATACACCTAGAGGAAGTCAACATGGGAAAATAATATTTGATCATATCATAAGATTAATTTATTATATTGTTGATTAAGATATTGTGTGCTATTTTAGACCTTGAGTGTCTATGTACACTTTGAACCAAGATTTGGGAGGTTGTTGCACATGTCACTATTCCTAGATGAGCTTGTTATGGATTGTCTCGTACGAATTAATGATAAAAGAAATACACCTTTTGATGAAGGCATTTTAGAGGAACTTGAATATTCTAAATGTCTTGAATGTTTTGATGATAGAAATATTTGTTTTTTTCTCCCTCTTCTATCAAGATCACATTTCCATCACTTGTTGCTACTTCAGAGTCCAATTTTTCTTCTTTGTTATCTTTCATCAAGATTCTTTGTAGTTGGTCAATTTTAATTGTCCAATTCCATCTCATTCAGATTCCTGCTAATTAGACATTTCATCATTATTTGTGGAGTCTCACATTTTTGGTTTAAGGGATTCATTAGAATATTTGCATTACCTTTTTGATGGCACCAATGTCATCACTTCATCTTCTATGTTAGAAGCAATTTATATTTCCCCCCTTCTATTTCCGCTTTCCTATTTTTGAGGAGACATCTTTTTCTAGCACGAGAACACCAAAGTTGCATTTAGAGGTACCTATTTAGATTTTTTCCCCCTATTCATATAGATTATGGGAATGGCTTCTAAATTCATCAATAGATCTATTTCTTTCCAAGGGGAGGAATGTTGTTTGTAGGCATTGAATTCATTTCTATCTTCAAGCATTCACCATTGACACTGGAGCTACTTCTTTTCAAAGGGAATACATCATCTCTTTCATTCACTCTCTTCTATAGGTTTAGTTCATTATATATTTTTGATGAAATGGATTGTTTGTGATCCATCACTTGTACATATTCATTATTTTCTCTCTTTTGGAGAGGAGTTTCTTCTCACATAATTTTTCTCATTTATTTCTATTATGAGAGATGTTTGTAAATAGGTACTTGATCAAACCTTGTTGTCAAGACCCATTTTCTATTTTGACTTGTGTGTATAGCCTCTTTATGTTACATTTAATGGGTGGGCGAGAGGCAGAGAGGCAGTGTTGGTGTGAAATTATATTCACACATTATCATAAATTTATTAGGGAGTTTTTATTAGGAAGTTATTTTCCTTTTTTTTTTTAATGAATCTTATTACATGTGTCCTAAGATTTCTTTCTTCACTTTGTCTATTCTTAGCAAATCTGTTGTATTTCCTCTTGCATTCTTTAATTTTGTGATAATGAATAAATGTACAATCAATATCTCTAAATTCACTTGTGTGGTAGCTCTCTCCTATGTAGAAAAAATATTACAAAGATCCCCTGCTCTTTAGAGCTACCTATCAACTTTAACAAAAGATCCCCCACTCTTTAGAACTACCTATCAACTTTAACAAAAACTAATTCAAATGTCCTCTTGCTAAATTTTTATTATTATACTTAAAGCTTGTCTAACTTTAAAATTTAAAATTTTATTTAAAAAAAAAAAATCTTGAATAGCCATTTTTTATATTATACAATTTTTTTTATAAGAAAACATAATTGTTAATGTGCACCAATTATATGTTATTATTTGGAGGAAATGCTAAAAGGCGATCACCCTGTATTTACCATAAAAACCGCGTCTAAATGTGTTTCATGAATCCAAACAACCACAACTGTGAAAGAATTACAACTTCGAAGGATTTTCTTTTGTTCAGGCCAAAATTTATGGAGTAGACATTGCCCGATAATAAGCTAGGTAGACTAATTGTGAGGAAAAAAGAAAAATCAGAGTAGATATTGTCCGAAAGTCTGTGGATCTATGTATAGAGTTACAAGTATGATAGCGCCTTGTGCTCTGAAGAAGATGGAGAACATCATTTAAATACTGCACTGGCACCATCATAGACATTAGATTCGAGATGAGTTTGTTCGCAGTGTAGTAATTTGCAATCATCTTCTGGCTTAGATTGAGTAGGTTGCTTAGCTTTCCTGAACTTCTCATTTATGTTGTTCACACGAACAACTATGGGGCTTTGCACACGATTATCAGGACTAGCCCATATGAGTGTTCCAAAATTATAGACCCCATCAGAGTGCTTCACAGGTTTCAGAGTTACTGAAAAAGAGGCACTTCTTACATGAGGCGTGAAAACCAGAATATTAGGCTTCACAATCACTTCCACACCAGGTGGGCACGAGACCATTGCTATATATACACAATTGTCATTTGGGCTAACGTTGGTTACAGTCCTCTTGATTGTAGCAGTGGATTTCAGATTCGACACAGTAATGGAAGGATAATTCAGATCACTTGCAGAAGAGCCTTTTTCAGGGCAGGTGGTATTTAATTCAGCTGAAGAAACAATGGTTCTGATCTGTTTTTTAGTGTAGCCAAGACTGCAGAGAAACATTACATAATCTGCTGGACCTGCATCATATACCAGTCCTGGATTCATAGCTTGTACGGGATTTACATGCCCTGATCCAAAATCGAATGGGTTTGCTGGTTTTCCAGACCCTCCAGCTTTAATCAAGTCAAAAGATGTATCTCTGACATATGCTGCAAATAACAGGATTTAGATAATGATTATCTGGATTGCCGCATGCAGTATAATGGTATATAATAATATCTTCATTGAGTAATGATTTTCCTTAGTGTAGTGACCTTGAGTTGTCCACTCAGGGTTAGTATTCATTCCATCGAATAATACTTAAAGGTGAAACACTAAAACTAAAACTCTGGATTAATGTTTGAATTTGAGAGAGAGATTTTATTATAAGTTTATAGACAGTTTTTTCTTTGGGATTTTTTAAGCTAAAGAAGAGAAGAGGGAAAGTCAAGGAAAGAGTCATTTCCATAATCATGATTTTTTGAATTATATACAAAAGACTAAATCTTTCAACTGAATGAAAGGATAACGTAGTGTACCAGTGGTCATGATGGCAGATCTGATGGCTGCAGGACTCCATTTTGGATGAACTGTCTTGAGAAGAGCCACAATGCTAGAGACATGAGGGCATGACATGGATGTCCCTGACAAGAAATTGAAGTCTACAGAGCGTGTGTCAATTTCTATTTGTGAAGGTGGAAGTCCTGGAGGCCATGCTGCCAGAATGTTCACACCTGGAGCTGTTATGTCAGGCTGCACAATTGAAATAATAGACTGTAAATAATTTCTCTATTCATAACTCTTTAATTAGGCAAGATGTTTCACTTTAATAATCTTTTTTCTAGGAAAATTCAATCACGAGCAATTCACTGTCAGCAATTCATCGTTGTGACATTTTTATCACGTATACAATTCATCACTATGGTATATTCACCACGTATACATTTTTCAATATTTAAGTGGCCAAGAGCACCCAAAAAAGAAAAAGTACAGATATTTTGTTGAAGGCATAAAAAAGGTATATGTGGTGAATATACGACGTGATGAATTGTATACGCGATGAATATATCATAACGATGAATTGCTGACGGTGAATTGTTGACGGTGAATTGCTAGTGATGAAATTTTGACATAACTTTACCTGATATAATCTTAATATACATGTAGACATACAATTTGTCACATACCTTCAAAATGTCTGGAGATAGTGTGCTAGGCCCCCTTGAAGAGAAGTAGGCTACAACAGGTGCAGGTTCAAGTCCCACAACACTTCTACTTGGACTCATTCGCACAACAGGGAACCTGCTCCAAATATAAAATAAAATTATGTTTTATAAACAGTAATCTCTTAGAAATACTCTCTATTCACATCTGAGTTGATTTCAACTCACTGAGATGACTTGTAATATGAAAGGATCTTTGCCCCTTGCTCCAGATCTATGTACACTACAGGTATAAGTGAGACCTGTGGCATCAATTTGGTGGGCACTTCTGAGAATATTAATGCAGCCCCTCCTGCTAGGTACACACTCACAGCTGCAATAAAGCTGCTGTCGCTCCCATAAGTTCCAAAGCATAGCACTATTTTCCTTTGAACATATCTTGGTCTCAGAGATCCTAAAGAACACGTTCTGTACATGCATGTGCAAAATGTTATTAGTACATTATACAACATAAGAATGGGTGTTGATCTATGTGTTCAGATCTACATACCCTGTCCTTGAGACTGAGGCTCCATCTACCAGCGGTATGAATGTGCTGTTTGGTGGTGGGGTATTTATTCCTTCTCCCTTACGACACAAAAACAAGATGAGTAATTAAGATATAAAATAATTTAAAAAATTTCACAATTTGGGTTGTTGTAGTACTAAAATAAAATAATTGAAAAATTGTTTTTATTTATTTATTTTATTTTATTTTATTTTGTTTATATTGCTTTTATCTGAAGGTGTCATTATACTATTGAAAGTGCTACTATACTAGTACTAAAGTAAAATAATTGAAAGCTCATCCCAACCAAGCTAAACAGTTTGATATAGTCTAAGAAATCATTGAAACTTCACCCCAACAAGGACAAACAATTTGATATAGTTTAATGGTAAATATTGAATGGCAATTTTCTAAGTAGCGAAAATGAGATTTGAACTTTAAAATTATTTATTTTGAGAAAGTCAACTTTGTCAATCTTTCTTTTTATTCTATTTCAAAATCGTAAGTAATTATTTATAAAAAAGAATGAGTGTTTTTGAAACTAATTCATATTCTTATGACTTTTAGGAATGCAACTTTTTTCACTTATTTTTTTCTTAAATATATATAAAATAAAAGTAAGTTAAAATATTATATTATAATATTAGAAATAAAGTCAAAAGTAAGTTAATATATTATAGATTTTTTTTTAATTTTTATAATTTGATATTAAAATGGCATAGATTTTAATTTATTTTTTGTAATATTTTTTAATTATAAAGATAAATACTGTAGAAGAAAAAATTGCATTCTTTATGAACAATGCATTCTCACCAATAAATTAGTATTTATTATACATGTTAGTTGGTATGAGTTTTCCACAGTCTATGAAGTTATTGAATGTAAGCTTTTGGATTCAACTGTGCCTGTTTTTTTTGGCGTTTCGGATCACACTCAATGACCCACCATTAAGAAAAGGAAAAAAGTGGAAAAAAAAGATACAGTTAAATCCAAAAACTTATATTCTATAACATTATATGTGACAAAAATTATATTAATGAAAATAAAAAATTGAAGAAAAAAATATTAAAAATTGAAGAGCATGGTACCCTGATAGTCATGTTATTGCCAAGCATTAAGCTTGCAGGAAAGCTACGGTCCATAGTGCTTGCTGCTACAGACATGCCCCAGGGATTGGTATTTGTAACAGAAGCAGGGTCAGGCCCATCATTCCCTGCTCCAAACACCGTAGGAATACCCTTTTCCATTGCATGGAAGGAGCCTATATCTAAACTTGAAGAAAAATATTCAGGTAAAGGTATTCCTGAGCCCAAGGAAATAGATAGCACATTCACTCCATCACTGATGGCATCATGGAGAGCAGCAAGGATATCTGCTTCAGTACAGTCACCATCTACCCAACAAACCTTATACATTGCAATCCTCGCTCGAGAGGCACCTCCTCTGGCAATTCCTCTTCCTAAACCCATAAAGCTTGCATTTCTTACTTGACTTCCACCTGCTGTAGAGGCTGTGTGTGTTCCATGGCCATTGTGATCTCTAGCTGATCGGTACTCTGGAACTTCTGTGGTATTTAGAGGTCCCATAGCTGCTTCGTAACCTTTGATATACCACCGTGCACCCACTAGCTTTCTATTGCATGTGGACTTCTTAAATCTCTCTCCTTCCTCACACACTCCTTTCCAA
This sequence comes from Sequoia sempervirens, assembly GCA_007258455.2. Classification (NCBI taxonomy): domain Eukaryota; kingdom Viridiplantae; phylum Streptophyta; class Pinopsida; order Cupressales; family Cupressaceae; genus Sequoia; species Sequoia sempervirens. The sequence goes on along the minus strand of VDFB02121021.1, from coordinate 33,307 downwards.
GTACTAGGAGGTGGGGGAAGTGTGTCGTCTTTGAAGCTTTCTGATTCTGGCCAAATACCTACAAATAATTAAAAAAAAAAATCATATACCTTAAACTTTTATCAATTTATAGTTAATAAACTTTTTAAAACTCATAATTCTCTTCAGTATGATATAAAACACCATTGCTTTGTGGTGAAATTAAAATGATGAATAAACAGAGTATTTGATACCTATATCTAAATTTGAATTCAAATTTTGTTAGTATTTAATCTTATAAAGTATTCATTCTACTGTCTTTTTGGATTATGCATGTTTTAAATTAATGAATGAATATTTAAATGGGTTATACTAAAACATGTATTTTATGTACATTCTATGTTGTATATTCTACTCTACTCTGTTCATTTAAAAACGATTTTTTTTTTGGGTACAATTCTAACCTGAGTCTATGAGACCGATAACTAGGCCTTCTTCTCTGTGGTGTGTTTCCTGTATGGGCATCCTTGTTAGACCATCCAAACGCAGTCCCATGAAGTCCCAGCTGTGTGTTGTATGCAGCTTCAATACCCTGCTTTTGAAAACGGAGATAACACCTTGCATGGCTATCCCAATTCCAATCATTAGAAACATGTTTCTGAAGAAATTTCACAGATATAAGAGCTAAATCACATCAGGGTGAGTGGTGTTTATGGGTAGTAAACATTTTATAAATAACTCCTAAACCTGTACTTATGCATAACTCAAGCAAGAGGAGAAATACTTGATATTGTCTTGGCCTGGGCTGCATTCAGTTTTGCTGCAAATCCAGAGAAGCTACTGTTGTAGCTGTAAATCATGGCCAATGCAGCAGCATTGTGGCTGTTGGATCACAACATTAGTTCTAATATTCCAAATTAAGGCAATTTGTACCCTGCACTTTTTATAGTATAATCTTTACAATATTACCATGTAAAGGAGAAAATTGTCACCTTCCAAGAACAGATGTCAGAATCTGGTAATGAATTTCACTATTGAGATGGGGTTGTTCAAATTTGTTTCCTCCCATGTATGCTATGTATACCTGCACATAAATATATCCAAATAAGTATCATTAGGCAGCATACAAACAAATTAAGATGGTTTTAGTAACTTGATACATTTGTAGATAGACAGACTTTAGAATTTAGACAAAAAGGGATATCATATAATTACATGAACATCATCTCCATCTGCTTGGAGGGGCAGAATGGGCTGTACCCACATTAACAGAATGACTATGACAAGTGTACTTGGTCTGGAAATTTCCATGTTTGTATAAAATGTGAAGAGAGGTGGTGAAGAAATTATACTTAAATAGGCCAGCGCGCTATACCACTACTATTTCCAACTTTGGTGTAGCTCATGATGTCCCACAGAAAGCTAATGATGTGCATTGTGGGGGACAAACGTTTCGTGCCCTTGAAGGCCGCACATCCGTTGTTTTTGCCCACATATCCCTAGTTTATCTTATTTGGGTATGTATGAGGAGTAGTTACTAGTTTTCTCTTATTGTTGAGAGCTTCCATGATGTTTTTCTCTTTGAGAATATCTTGAAAAACACTCAACCATCATATTATATTATTCATGTCTGAATCACCCTTACTTGACTCTTCCGCTTATGGATGGCCACGATCTGCTCCACTGTACCAGAGTGAATCTTTAGGTGAAAAGTGAAAAGACTTGAACCACCACCTCTCCATTCAAGGGAGGTGATCATATACCAATTCGTTTATTATTTTTTTATTCAGTCATGAATATGGTATATAGGTAAAGAGCAATCAAATATATTAAGCTATTCGATAATTTACTTTAAAGAATATGAAAAATCATTGGATAAGTTATAATAGGTAAAGATAATTTTAAAAGTCAATGGAGAAGTTATAATAGTTATTTAATTTAAAAAATATTAAAAGTCTATTTAATGAAAGAGAAAAATGAGGGTGTGAACTATGATGTAAATAAAAATGAGGCCCTCCTCCCTTGGATGAAAATAATGTGGTAGAACCACAATCTTTCTTTGAGAACAATGTGCAAAGTGAGGATAAGATTCAAGTGAATAAGATGGATTTTGATCATAGTAATGAAAAATCAGTTTTAGATGAATCGGATAAATAAGGAAGTATAAATAAGGAAATTGATACTATTGTTCTTGTAAAGGAAAATGCAAATGTGTATCATAAAAAGAATGCACAAGAGATTGTGTTGGATAAGCTCAAGGACAAGAACAATAGAAGGAAGGTTGAAAGACCCCAGACCCTCCAAAAATTGCAAACTTTGTAGATTCATATGGGATTACTTACGATTATGATTATAAAAAAGAAAATAGAGAGATAAATTGCTATAACCCTCTGTTTTAGGAAAATAGGGTAGAGCTAATTACAAAAGAGAAAAACGTCCTTATGGATGAAGAAAACAAAAAATAGGAAAGAGGTGAGTAGAAGTAACATCTCACCGAAGCTTGGGAAGAAAGGAAAAGGAGAAGGAATGCGTACAAGCTTTGATAGGATCTATAGTCAAAGGAATCCTCAACCCCACTCAAAGATGATTTTAAATTATATAAGTTGGAATATTATGGGATTGGAATCCCGTGAGAGAAAAATGTTCCAAGGTCTCTTTGCAATAGTAAAAAATAACTAGGCTATCTTTTGATTCAAGAAATAAAGTTGTTGATTTCCAATTACACAATGCTTTAAGATTTGGGTGAAAAAATATTGCTATATTTCACACTGTGATGTAGGAAAAAGGGATGTAGGGTTTAAATTACACCACCTCCAATATCACAATGGAAGGAATAAAAAAAGATCACAAACACCCACTTGGATACTAACCTCAATGGAAAGGCCAAAATGGTAGATCAGAGTTTTGGTTCTTTTGTTTGGAGAATTGATTGATTGCTATTTAATTGATTGAATTCAAAAATATAAATGTAGATCTAGGTTAATGATGTAGCTACAATGACTTGTTATGATTTAAGGAAAGCACATAATAGAAAATAAAAAATGAAGTACAAAGCAACAGAGTGTAGACACAAAGGAACCTAACATAGAAACATGAGCTTGAGTTGGTTGGATAGGGGCACTAGTTCCCTAGACCTGAACATGTAGACCTTCAGAATCAAGATTTAGATCTCACTTGGTCACTGTCTATAGGCTCTTCCTTTTTGGACTTAGTGTTGGAACATCATTTATCACTGATTAATTTCACTTTCTCCGAATCGTTGGCATACGATACGTGAATGCTTGATTGAAAATTTAGGTCTTCAATCCTCTCCCAAATTATCTTTAGATCTATAAAATGCACACAAGAGAGGAGGAAAAGGGTTGTGCCATATAGGGGCTTGTGTAAGTCAAACCCCATTTTGGTGTTTCCACCTCCACAACAACTATGATGGTGTAAATAGTACTTACCCTCAGTTGGGCATAGGCAAATGGATAATTGAATGATAAATTGACAAGTGTTATAACTTATCACTCAAATCTACATTCCTTGATGGACTAAAGTCATTGTATTGATTACCTTCAAGGAGAATTAGATTCTTGATTTGAAGGAACTTACAAGTGTTAGTGCTCATAAAACATATAGACATGAAACATGAATAAACTCACATGAAGACTTGATACATTGCTAAAATAATACTTGACTGAAATAACACTGCAATAACTCTACTAATTCTACTATTGACTACTTTTTAAAATGCTCAATTGTTCAAAAAATTCGCTAGAATTTCAAATGGTGAAAAAGACATGTATTTATATGCATTTCTTTAATTTCCCACAAGATCAATTACTAACAACCAAGAAATGAATTCAAATTTTTAAATGTTAGTGTGTTGACAATAAAATATTTAAATTGGGGCCAAAGTAGACTAGACAGGGGTGCTAGTGCCCTTGTCTAGACCTATTTTGGGGATTTTAGTATCGTTAAATAAATATTAGTTAATAATTTCCAATTTAACCCAAGTTTTTTGAAGATTATCATAAAACAGACAAATTAAAAGCAAATTGGGTCTAGGCACATAAGGGGGAGCTAAGCCTAGTGTGAAATTATCAGGGGTGAAAATTTACGACACCACATTTAGCCTCCACTTTAGTGAGAGTATATTAAATTATGTTCATACTCACATTAAACTAAGGATAAGCCAAGAAGGATTCATTTATCCAAACATTGAAGATATATGACAACATAAAATATAGGGGACATGCTAACTCCTAGGCTCAAGATCCTATTGCACAAAATGTGAAGAAAAAGGAACACAAACATAAAGTGGAATGCGGTATGAAAAACATAAATCATACACAACAAAGAAAAAATGACTAAAAAATGTAAAAGCATAATGTGAACTTTATAGAATTCAAAACAAATGCAAACACAATGCAAAAAAATTCAAATACAATGCAAAGATGATGCAAACATGCAAAAGGGGTATGGAAATCACAAACTAGAAAGTTCCACAAAATTATTACTAGGATCCATAACCAAGGAATTCATGAATCATAGGCTAACAAAGTCCTATATTTGCTAGGTGACCCATGCAAACAATCATCATAGGATAGTGATGTTTGATATTCACTAGATGACTTGGATAAGAAACAACATAGGCTATTGAAATCTGCTATTCACTAGGTGAGTTTCTACCACAATAGAAAATGAAAACACACAAGGGAAAGTGAAGTTTGATATTCACTAGGTGAGTTCTCATGTCAACCATACCAAGAATTATAGTCCCAATAATTTGATAAGGCACAAAATATGATCAATATGCCAAAAATGCATCACAAAGTTCAACATGTGTGAACAAAGTGAAGCACATAATGGAATGTATGACCCCACCTTAAAGTAATTTCTAACACCAATTGGGAGAAATTTCCTTTAAGGTATTATTTGTCTCTAATATTGTAATGTTGCTAAGTTGCAGAACTTAGCATATTGGAGAAACATTGGAACTTTTCTAAGGCTGTGGGTCACCTAAAGTAGAAAATAACCTCCAGAGAAAGTTGGCTCTTAAGGTATTCACCTAAAACTATTCTAATGATTTGCAGGGGAAAGGAGTAAGAGGGAAACATAAACTAAAAATTTAGGAAACTTAAGGTGATGCACCTAAACATTAACTAAAACCTCCAAACAACTTGTATACACAATTAATCAACTACAAGCTTGATATACACAACTCAATATTGATATGCCTTTGCATCAATACTTTGTAAGGAGGCTACAACGCACAATCCTAGAAGGCAAATAAACTTTCACAACTTGAATCACCTGCAAACAACACAACTTACAACCTTGCAACTACATATACTTTTTGTTCAAAGATGCCACTAATGAGACACAAAAACTAGGAATGAGAAAATTTCACAAGTCATTGCATCAAATCATCCAAATGCATACAGTAAAACAGAAATTTGAGAAGATCAAACTGCTTATCTCTATTGATCCTCAAGGTATGAACTGTTATGCATGTTCAAAGAGTTACAAAATATAGTATTTTTTCTACAGAGGACTCCAAAAGTCACAAAGTAGACAAAAGATGATAATCAAAACACTTCAAAAAACAAAGTAGACAAAAGATGATAATCAAAACTAACTTCAAAAATGAAGTTTGAAGTTACTATATCCTTTTCCAATCAGTTGCACCAAAATAGGAACTAGAAACTTCTTGGTCGTGTATAACCAAAAATCCTAAAAGATAGCCCCCAAACTCCCTCCAAAATGACTCCAAAGTGAAAAAAAGGTCAAACCTTGACCTTACCCATCATAAAAGAATGAGAAATTACCCCAAACTCAGTCAAAACAACCCTATATTCCCTCCAAATGTTGATCAACTTCCTCAACCCCCCCTATGCTTGCATAACATAAATTTTCAACTATATCTCCTCTATGCATTTACAAGACACAAATACATCACTCATTTTGCATTTAAGTAACACTAACTTTAGTGCAATTTATAATGGTATCACTTAGATAAATGTCTTACATTCACAATTTGATGCAAAATAAAGATATATTAGCACATTTGAAGCTTTGAGAAAAGAAAAATGTTTAAGTCCTAAAGGGGACGTATAGAAACCTAGCATAATATGATGTGGGATATTAAATTACATTACAAAAGTTTGAAAATAAAGGAAAAAATTTCCTTTAGTTGTCAAGCATGTTTAGGGTTGAAACCCTAATGACAAAACCGCACCACACATTCACAAAGCATTTTCATTTTGCATTGCAACTTCTGGAAGCTATGCTCCACCAACATAGGGTTCTATTTGGTGTTCTCATGGAGGTTTGACCTGGAAGTTTCATGCATATTCCTGAAGGTTTTCATGGTGGAAAACTTGCAAAACAACAAAACCGAGCTTGGGTAAGCTCTCTATGTGTAAAATCTTGCACCATTTTTTCATTATCTGTAAATGATCATGCTTTTTTTTAGCTTATTGTGCATAATTAATGAACATGTTTTTCCTTTCTATGCATTTTCTAACTGTCATTCACTCTGTGAAGAAGGCATTCTTTATTTTGTGAAGAAATAATACACTCCCTTCACTTCTTTGGTGTAGAAGCTTTTGAGTTCCATATTCTTGTAAATAAAGAAACTTCATTGTATTCCATGGCTACGGCTTTGTAGTCTCTTTGTAGGTATCGAGGGCTTTGTCTATCCAGGTGTGACTTTGTCTCTACATATTCACTAACCAAAGTTTCTCCATATTCTATTCTAGGTGTCTTTTCCTTTGCAACCTCTGTTAACTTGAGGGCTTCGTTCATGAAGGTTGTGGCTTGGCCCTAGGGTTTCATATGTGAACATTTTTGGGTTTTGCTCATTTTGTATTTATTCTAGAGGAAGAAATGGAAAACCCTTAAATCTCCATTCTCTGTAGCCATTTACTTTTTATGCTCCATTTTGGGTTCTCATTTTTTGGTATTTTTTATTTTCTGGAAGGCTGTGGATTCACACCATTTGAAAGAAAACCCATTCTTCGCTTTTACAATGTTTTGGGTTTCATTTGCATTTATAGAGGGTTTTCCTCATTTGTTAAGGATTCATCTTAGTTTGAGAAGTGTTATGTAGAAACAACTAGTTGTCAAGGCCACTATTCACTCTACTTGCTACATACAACCCCTCTGATGATTACATATCTTTAATACTGCAGACCTGTATTCTCTAGAAAACTTTTTTACATGGAAAAAATGTCCACTCTTTCATCCCTCACAAGTGATCTTCCCTTTTACATACAAGATTTCATAATAAGTTTATTTGCATGCTTTTTAAGTACAAGAGTTTAGTAGAAGCCAGTAAAGTGTTATATCTCATGAAGGAATAAGAGATCTTATAGAATATGATTACTATTCTTGTACAGTTCCTTGAAACTTCTTTGTGCTCATCCAACCTGTAGGTTATCATCCTTTTGTTATAGCATACTCCCTAGCTATGTAAGGCACCCATGGTTGATGCCTATCATGCTTTATTTCCTTCATAGAGTTTTGAAAACTTGGAAAGTAATGGACTATTCTAATAAAATTATCTTCATGTGTCTACAATATCATGCGAGTGTCCACCATTCATTATCGTCACCATGCTTCTTGCTTGATTATTGTCCATTGTGGGAAAAAAGAATCCCTTAGGCTCTGTCTCTGAGATTAACACTTCAACAAAGCTTCATTTGTGTCTTCTTCACTTTCAAGAGGATTGTCCCTTATAGGCTACATACTCTCTCCTTAACTCTGTTTTGCTATCCCCAACATGGTGGTTGCTTTGTCTTATTGTGTTCCAATGTAGCAGATATATGTCATTTATGATAGTGACCTACTAGCTCTCACTATCATGAGTGATGTGTACTTGGTCAAATTAATGTTAAATGAAATGAATTTACACTTTGACCCCTCTTAAAGAACAAGAGGGAAACATGTTGGGCTCAACCCTTGTGGGAGCGCATTTCACTCCACATGCTATGATATCAAATGAAAATAACACAACAATGTAAATTTCACCTATACCTACACAGTGGAAAAACATGTTAGATAAAACAATGAAGCACAATATATGACACTTGTTGATTACAATCCTATGATTTCTTTGTCTCCATGATATCACAAATTATTTCAATGCCTTATGAGAATAGACTAGCTATATTTGTTGATGTGGCATATGTAGAGATTACAGGTTCCAAGCTCTAACACAACCACTCATCTTATTCAAAAATTCTTGGAGCAACAAGAAAATGAGGTCTTTGGAGAAATCAAGTAGGAAGGGTTGGACAAGGATGCAACTTTGCAACCTGGGGTTTGTCATTCAGGAAATGACAAATCCCTACTCTTTCCATATGCTTCTTTCATTTATATCTTCAAATGTATAGTTTATGCCTTCTATTGCATTTAAATAGTTATTCCCACGAATTGTGTGGGACACAATACATTTGTAATTATGAATGAAAGGCCCAAAATCTATGCAAAAATTGTTCACTCTCTTCTCTTTTATATATATGCATTTAATGGGATGCAATCTATTTGATAATACTTTTGTGCATATGAATATAACTTAGCATAATGGAATGTATACCTTTAATCTTTTATTTGCAAACACAATCTCAGCTCTACCTGATTGAGCTAGAAGCAAAATCAGGTAACATTTTTGGCGACATCTGCTAAATGTTTACCTGCTAAACATCTTGACCAGTTGCCTGAAGCTATCCATTGGGCATGGAGTCAATAGAAACCTAACAAGACTTTAAAAAAAGTCTTGAATACTGTTGTAACTCATCAAGACAGTGCATAACACCTTGAAAAAATATTCCATCCTACCAAAATACTCAAAATAAATCGACTAATTAATTGTGTAAAACAACACTTAGAGGAAAAGAAAAACTAAAATGAAACCTATTCTAACCTACTCTAACCAATTGCAAGGCTTAATCAAACAAAACCATTGAATGGTTTTGCAAAATAACTACCCCTCCTGACCAACATAGGATACTTTACATGAGTATAAAATATTGAGAGGATATTAAACAAATGGATATTCAATAGGATATTTCAATGCTTCATGATTAACGAAAAAAACTCAATTATACTACTGCTTTGGACTGGGTAAGTGAGTTGAATTTGACAACCTTCAGCTGCAACTTCATATTCAACTTCCTCATCAATTGTAACTTCATGCTCAGGCACAAGCATGACTGATGATACCTCATGGGACTTCATTCTAGCTAGATTTTTGATAGGAAACCCTCTTGAATGAACAAAATCCAAACTCCTATTGTTGGTTTCTTGCTCATCATTATTGTTCCATCCTTTTGCCGATTTGGATGCTCAATTTTTGGTGACTCTTTCTGAAAGATGCCTTCTTCCACTTGTTGCTCCAAAGGTATTGGTTCATTAAATAATTGTGGACAAGATAGCTCAATGATATCTCCAAACAAGTCCTCTTCATGGAATCATGCTTGAGGAATTAGAATAGGAATATTTTCCTATTGCTTTAGCGCTTGTTCAAGCTTGTGAACTTGCTGTTTTGGTTTATCATGATTGTTACTTTCTTCTAGAAGGGACGATTCTTTGTCATCCAACTTTAAACAAAACTGTTCAATTATATCTATGCACATCTCTTCATCAAGCTCATCATTATTTTCTCATTCATAACATGCTTGAAGATATCAAAGCTCATACCTTGGAAAATGGTGTTAGGTTCAGTTTTATGCTCCTCTTCATGATCCAAGGCTACAATTTCATACTAATTGTCATCAATCAACAAGTAATCACATTGTTTGATGTCTTCTTTCTTTTTTGAAACTATTGATGGTGTGATCAGACTCACACCTTCTTCATCATGTTGAATGAAATAAGGTAACTCATCATTCCAAACTGTGAACTGCTCTTCGTCATGAACCACTTTCACCTTTTCACCTTGCTGCCCTATTGAAATATTTTTACCATCTTCATCAAAACAAGAAAAATCATAAGTTAGAGCATTTGAACAAAGATACATCTTGAAAGGTCTTTTCCATCTATTCTTCTCCTATTCTAATCGGTACTGCTCTATAGCTATCTGGAATAGGTTTTTATCTCTAGCCTCCTCCATGGTGAGTGGTTGTCCTGATCAAGGGTCTGCTCCTCTATACTTGGTGGCACCTAATTATTTTCCTCAACTTGCAAAGGATGAATTCTTGTGAAACTTGGAATTTCAATTGGCCTATATTCTACCACCTTTTTCTCTTCCTTTTGTTCAATGACTTCCCATGAAGAAGACCACACAACATGCCCTCTATTGTAGAGATATATAGTATCTGAACAAGATGGTATAGACTATTTTATCTCCTTTTCATTTGTCTTCTAGATGCTAGGGAATGGTTCCATTTGTATGGCTGGTTAAGGAACCTCATAGGGTAAAGCAAATGGCCCTTTCCAACTTGGAATCTTAAGGGTAGAAGGCTGCATGAAACTTGGAATTTTAAACATTGGAGAAGGTTCATTGGAAGGTTCAACTTGACTAATAGGATGGATTTGTATGAAATTAGGAAAAGGATAAGGGTTTTGAACCTTAGGCTCTTCAAATTGAGCTATCAATTTCCTTATTTACTCCTCCTTGGAAACAATCTATCTATTCAAACATTCCTCTTCATATGTTCTTTCCCTATAGGATTGCTCCTCTTACTGCATGTTATACTCATTTTCTCTATCTATCTCTAATATTTCCCTTCAAATGAAACTATAGCAATATCTCCTTGATGCTACCCAAATCACTATCCATGTTGTTAGAATTTTGAGATTGACTAGGGAGGCTATGAGGCTAGTTCAAAGTAGGATCATTTTTAGAAGGTCTGGTACATGGGTATAAACATGCTACAAGGAAGGTTGAGCAAGAGTATTATGACTATAATGAGGAAAATGATTGTTTGGAGGCCAAAAGCCTAAAATTTCATGGTATGGAGGAGGGTAACCATAGTGATGGTGATGATTGGACATTGCAAGGATAAAACATGAAGTATAGGAAATTCTAGACAACAAAATAGACAAAAAGGTCTTGAGACACTAGAAAATGGTTCAAAATACCAATTATAGTCACTAGGTGCTGAGAAAGTACTTCAAATTATAAAAAACTAAAGAGTAGCACCAACCTCATTTAGTTGTAGGTATCTAGACTACTGAAACTAGTTGATATATGATTGGATTCACCATGGTGTTGTTTGTACTACCTCCAAAGGTTGATAATACTGAGAGAAACACCAAATCTCTAAGTATTTTGATAACAAGTTCATCGAACTAGTCCCACCGGGCATGCCAAAAATTGTTGTCTCCTAATATTGTGCCCATGCTAAGTTGCACAACTTACCATATTGGAGAAACATGAGAACTTTTCTAAGGTTGTGGGTCACCTAAAGTAGAAAAGAACCTCTAGAGAAAACTGGCTCTTAACGTACTCACCTAAAACTATTCTAATGATTTGCATGGGAAAGGGTAAGAGGGAAACATCAACTAAAAATTGGAAAACTTAAGGTGATGCACCTAAAAATTAACTAAAACCCGCAAACAACTTGCATACATAGTTAATCAACTACAAGCTTGATATACACAACTCAATATTGATATGCCTTTGGATCAATACTTTGTAAGAAGGCTACAACACACAATCCTAGAAGGAAAAAAACTTTCACAACTTGAATCACCTGCAACACAACACAACTTACAACCTGGAACTACATATACTTTCTGTTCAAAGATGCCACTAATGAGACACAAAACTAGGAATGAGAAAATTTCACAAGATGTTGCATCAAATTATCCAAATGCATACAACAAAAAAGAAAATTGAGAAGGTCAAACTACTTATCTCTATTGATCTTCAAGGTATGAAATACTATACATGTTCAAAGAGTTACAAAATATAGTCTTTTTTCTGTAGAGGACTCCAAAAGTCACAAAGTAGACAAAAGATGATAGTCTGAACTAACTTCAAAAATGAATAATGAAGTTACTATATGCTTTCCAAAAGTTTGCACCAAGATAGGAACTAGAAACTTCTTGGTCATGTATAACCAAAAAACCTAAAAATAGCCCCCAAACTCCCTCCAAAATGACTCATGGATAAAGAAAAGATCAAGCCTTGACCTTACCCATCATTAAAGCATGAGAAACTGCCCCAAACTCGGTCAAAACAACCCTATATTCCCTCCAAATTTCGATCAACTTCCTCAACCTCCCTCTATGTGCTTGCATAACAAAAAAATTCAACTATATCTCCTCTATGCATTTACAAGAAAAAAATACATCACTCATTCTGCATTTAAGTAACACTAACTAAGTGATTTATAATGGTATCACTTAGATAAATGTTTTACACTCACAATTCGATGCAAAATAAAGATATATTAGCACATTTAGAGCTTTGAGAAAAGAAAAATGTTTAAGTCCTAAAGGGGATGTATAAAAACCTAGCATAACATGATGTGGGAAATTAAATTACATTGCAAAAGTTTGGAAATAAAGGAAAAAATTGCCTTTAGTTGTCGGCATGTTTAGGGTTGAAACCCTAATGACCAAAATCGCACCACACATTCAAAAAGCATTTTCATTTTGTATTGAAACTTTTGGAAGCTATGCTCCATCGACATAGGGTTCTATTTGGTGTTCTCATGGAGGGTTTGACTTGGAAGTTTCATGCATATTCATGAAGGTTTTCATGGTGGAAAACTTGTAAAACGACAAAAACGAGCTTGGGTAAGCTTTCTATGTGTAAAAGCTTGCACCATTTTTTCATTATCTGTAAATGATCATGCTTGTTTTGAGCTTTATTGTATAGAATTGATGAACATGTTTTTCCTTTCTGTGCATTCTCTAGCTGTCATTCACTTTGTGAAGAAGGCATTCTTTATTTTGTGAAGAAATAATACACTCCCTTCTCTTCTTTTGCATAGATTCTTTTTGAGTTCCATATTCTTGTAAATAAAGACACTTCATTGTATTCCATGGCTACGGCTTTGTAGTGTCTTTGTAGATATCGAGGGCTTTGTCTATCTAGGTTGTGATTGTCTCTACATATTCACTAACCAAAGTTTCTCCATATTCTATTTTGGGTGTCTTTTCCTTTGCAACCTCTGTTAACTTGAGGGCTTCTATTCATGAAGGCCATGGCTTGGCCCTAGGGTTTCATATGTGAACATTTTTTGGGTTTTTTTTCATTTTGTATTTATTCTGGAGGAAGAAATGGAAAACCCTCAAAGCTCCATTATTTGTAGCCATTTACTTTTTATGCTCCGTTCTGGGTTCTCATTTTTGGTATTCTATTTCTGGAAGGTTATGGCTTCACACCATTTGAAAGCAAACCCCTTCTCTAATTTTACAATATTCTAGGTTTCATTTGCATTTACAGAGGGTCTTCCTCATTTGTTAAGGATTCATCTCGGTCTCACAGGCATTATGTGAAACAACTAGTTGACAAGGCCACTATTCACTCTACTTGCTACATACAACCCCTTTGATGATTACATATCTTTAATACTATCAATAGTGCTTTTGACACACTTCCCCACCAAAAGTAGGGACCTTATTTTGCTTTTGCTTTCGCTTTTGTGCTTTTGGCCCTTTGATTTTGAGGAGTTGCATGTTGAAAATTTCCTTGGCATGTGCTTAATATGTTTATCTTGCTTTCCCAAGTGTTTTCCCCAAGTTGCATTTTGAAAATCTTATGTTTCTGGCCAAATCCGGGTTTTCACCAAGGTTCGGGATTTTTCGGTCCGTCTGGATTTTCCCAGATTTCATTCTAACTCTAGTTTTATGCTCCAGTTCAGATTTTTAAGCCAGTTTGGGATTTTTTGGTCCCTCCAGATTTTCCCAAACTGGGTTCAAAATCTGGCAAGTCGGTGTCAACAATGTTGTTCAGGATTTTGGGGCCTTCGTGGAATTCCGCCTGTGCCGGATTTTTCTGAGTTTGGTCGATCTTTTGAGCTTTATGCCATTTTGCTTTATCATTGGCATTCTCCTGAGTTTTGATGTTTGATCTTATTGTGATTTAAACGTTATAATCTTGCTTGGAGTTCAAATTCCTATGTGTTTGGGCATTTCATGGCTTTCCCTGTGCGTTCATGGTTAAAATCTAGGGTTTCATGCTTAGGGTGTTTCCATTTAGTCTTGATTTTCTTTCGATTGAACCTAGTTTGTTCAAGGAAGATCTATTGAAGGTTCTGAGTTAACTGGTTCCGTGCCTAGTTCCTCAAATTTGTGACATTTGGTCAATTTGAGTGTGAATTCGTGTTGGATTGTCATTGTTCGGGTTTTCTCCCAGCTTTGGGATTTTTTGATCTGGCCAAATTTTCCTATTTTTTCTGGGAAGCTTGTTGAAACTTGAAAATTGGGTAAAATGAATGATCTAAATGATAAATTCTTGTCTTTCCATGTTGTTGATTGATAAATTACATGGTTATTTTCAGTTGTTCTACATTCTGATGATTTAATGATGGATTTTGTGCCTTCTTCGATGGAATCTGCCTGGGCCAGATTTTTCCAAAATTTCCTTCGTGGCCCAAATTCTACGGCTTGCTCAAAATCCCGAATCGTGTTCACGATTGCACAACATTTTTGGGTTGATTTTGATTTGTGTTTGAGCTTATTTGGATTACGAATATATTGTTGATGGTATATTAATCTTGATCTTTTTGTTTTGATAGTGTTATAATGGTGGTTTTTGCTGAGTGCAGGCTGAATTTTGCTGAGTCGTCAAGGAAATTCTTGAGATGAAATTTAATGAAGAAATTCATATATTGTTACTCCACCCCTTGGCCGACTTGGAGAAGGCAGTTAATTTGGGGCTACATTGAAACTTGTGCCTTGGTTCAAATTGTGTTGAGGATCCTAGGCCGACCTTGGATTGAGTTCATGTATTTAATGTCAATTTATTTTTTGAATTCTCCTTGGGCTGACTTGTTTTGGCTATTTTTATTATTTGTAAAACCCTTGCTTGGCCGACATGCTTTGGGGTTCTCTATAAATTGGGCATTTTTCCTCATTTGTAATATATAGAAAAATAGAAGAAGATAGAATAGAATACATAGATAGATACAAGTGAATTTAGCAGTAGAGCAGAAGTAGAAGTTAGTCAATCTCTGAGCAAGTGTTGTAACAAAACATTGGAATTGTTGTTGAAATTTGGTGATTCAATGCAATTGAAGACATTGTGATTTTCTGGTGATCTCTTTTGTGTTGACTTATCTTGCATGGTTCTTGTGATTCTATCTTTCAAATTTCTCAAGGTTATTAGATTTAGATTTAGATATGATTCGATGATATTCATGATTTAATGTTTAAAGTGTTGCAGCAATCCTTGGTCCATACTTTTTGCAGCTAGTTGATTGTTAGTTGCTTTGCAAAGTTAGCCTGGACTTTATATTCATTGTGCTTAGTTCAGTTGTGGAGATTTATTCATTTCAATTGCAATTGGGTTGTCTTGGATGAATGTTCATGATCTAAAAATCTTTAAAACCTTAGAAGATTGCACTGTTTCTATAAGATTGTAGATTTATCTTGGTCAAGCAGGAATTAGTCTATGAGGGATTGGTCCATTTCAAGTATTTTATCATTTGCATTGTTAATCTTAGGAGTAGTTAAATTTATTAATCTCTTTGAAACCCTAATCTTTTGTTATTTCTTTATTATTTGGATTAGAATTAGGATTGAAGTATCATTACATTGCCAGATCTGATAAATTCAAGATTCATTATTTGCTTGTAGTAAGGTCCCTTTGTGATTACCAGCATTTTCACATTTATCACTTAGTTATTTATGCATTGTCAAGACCTGACATTAGAGACCTTGCAGTTATCTCTTGAGGCTTGCTGATAGAGATTTTACATTTCGAGAGAGATAGGATTTCATAGTCTGTATGAGTTATTATTGTGCAGAAAACATCATCAACAGATTGGCACTAGAAGGAGGGCTTGAATAAGCTAAGCTGGATTAGTTTATGTAGGCTATCTCTCCTAAAAGATTTAGAAGAAGAACCAGATCTACTCCAAGAGAAGAGGAATTTCAAGAATTGTCAATCCCTACCAGGTCAAGAAGGACTAGTACAAAGGGAGAATCATCATCCACCCAACCACCTCCATCATCTCCATCATTCTCAAGTCCATCTTCATCTGAATCTAAGGACATTCCCATTCCACAACCTCAGCCAACCATAAATCAGCCATTACCACCCCGACCTCCACCAATGGATTTCCTAGCTAATAACCCATCTCCATTGAGTTTCGCCAATTACAATGTCATTCCCAAGAACCCTGAACACTTTTGTTCAAAATTCCATGTTAATGATCCCAATAGAAATACTGAGGAACACATTAAGATCTTTCAGACTAGCCTTAAGGATAGAGGAATCAATCATGAAGATGTAGCATGTAGGCTCTTTCCTTATTCCTTAGGAGAGGATGCATTCTATTGGTACAATCATTTACCTGTTGGGTCTATCCAGAATTGGACTGAGCTAGAGACTGCATTTCTGTAGAAGTTTCGGATTCCCATTAGTTCCAATGAGCTTTATCATCAGTTCACTAATGTTAAGAGAGAAGTTAATGAGCCTATAGGGTCCTTTAACAATAGGTTTCATCGTGCCTATACCCGATTGCAGACCCCTTATGCTATTGATGATGCCACTACTTTGGAAGTCTATTATGAGGGACTTGATAGTTTGACAGCTGCCTTCATGAAATGGAGAAAAAATCCTCCTAATACTTTGCTTGACGCATATGCAGAGGCTGTAAGGGTTAGCACTGCCTTCAGACAACATTTGTCTGGACCTTTACCATCATTAGGACCCATTGCTCACCCTGGACAAGTCTGAACCCTAAATTAGGCTCTCACTAATCATACTCCCATCATGAATCTTGTTCCTCATTTGCCTCTTGTCCCTCACCCAAGGCCTCTAGTAAGTTAGATGCCACCTACAGTCAGTTATGCCCAGCAAAATGCAAATCAGCCTTGTTATCCACAATCTCATGCTAGCTATCCCCCATATCTACAGAATTCTAAAGTTTTGAACCAGTCATTAAGTACCAGTACTACAGTAGGATATTACCAAAATAATGTGAACTAGCCCCCATATAGGAGTCCTGACCAGGAGAGACTAGATGAATTGTCTGAACAAGTGAAGAAGTTGAATATGGAGGTGACTTACTTGAGGAACCAGAACAGTCAGTTGCAAGCTACTCAGAGAAATATGCAGTCCAATCAAAATAGAGAAAGTCAAGAAAATCAACAAGGACAACACTTTGATAGAGGGAAACATCATGAAAGAGGATATAACCATGAAAGAGGATACAACAATGACAGAGGATATAGTAATGACAGAGGATATGGTGACAAAGGATAGAATTATGATAAGGGACAATCTTCAGGCCAGAACTTTGATAGAGGTCAAGCTGGTGGACAAGGTTTTGACAAGAGACAGCCACTAGGACAAAACAAGACTTGGAATACGAGGCCTAACAATGGAGGAGTCCCTACCCCATTGGATCAACCAATCAATCAAGAGAAGCCTCCTAGTGGTGTATATTTAGCTGAAGCTACTTTGTCGGGATGGTATAGGCATTACAAAACAAGTCAACATCCTGAGTTAGATTGTCAAGAATTCCAAATAGCAGCTTCAATCTTCCAGTATGAAGTGGAGAACAATTCGAGTAGTCAGCAGATGGTGCCATCCACTCCCTATGATTCACCAGTGTTGGTTCTGAATCATGCTCCTTTTCCACAGAGCAAAGATAATGTGCCTGAAGAAGAATTAGACCAACTCAAGGAAGAGGCAGACCAGGTATGTAATGGAAATGAAATTTCATAATTGTTTGATGAAAATCCAGTAAATGACAATGGCCCCCTAGATGAAGAAGAAGCTTATGTTGAGGAGGTGCAAACTTTCCAGAGGCATGTTAAGAAGTATGATTTGAGAGACATGCCACATAGACATCCACTGGCTGGAGGTCCCTTCACCACCTCCATTCCACCGAACAACTTCACCACACATCCAAATCCCAATGCAAGTAATAATCCACTGTATCCTCATGTATCAAAGCAGTATCTATCAAAGGAAGGGCAGGCACAGGTGGACATGTCAAAAGGAAGAGGTGTTGAAGCAAGAAAAGACAGGATGGTGGATTATCCAAAAGAGGCTCCTGTTGATTTGAGTGACGAACAATTGGCTATATATGTTGTAGAAGAACTCAAGAAGCTAAAGGAAAGTCTATCTTCATTTGAGTTATTGAGAGTTTCAACCATTAGGAATGTAGTTCTAGGAGCTTATAATGAAAATTCCATATCACAAGATAGATCAACTAGTGAAGGTATCAATAAAGTATATGGCTCTCAAACAGTAGGAAGGAAAAATCAGACTCAAAATAAAGTTCATTTTCCTCCTGGAGATAAGGGAAAAGAGAAACATAGGACTCAAGTTGCTCAAGTAGATACTCCCTTAACCTTGTTTCAAGGAAAAACAGAGACTCCTCCATTCCTGATTTTTGTCTGCATATTTGGTAAGCACTTGCACAATTGCTTGTTAGATTCTGGTGCCTCTACCAATGTAATGCCCTTTGGTGTCTATCGAGCTTTGGGTATTACTCTTGTTGATTCCCAAAAGAAAGTTACACAATTGGATAGAACTGAAGTTAATGTTGTAGGGGAATTAAATATGATTCATATGCAGGTTGCTTCTGACCCTAGGATTCAATAGGTCATTAATATACAAGTGGTTGATATACCTGATGCTTATGGCCTGATTCTGGGAAGAGACTTTACCAGGGCCTTGAATGGATATGTATCAACTGATAACTCTCATATGTGGCTTCCTTGGAAGGGAGTGCCAAACCAGATTAGAATTGAAAGAGAACCTAGAATGAAGTATATGATCACAGAATATCAAAACACCTCTAATGAAATTATGATATCTGAGGTAAGTATGGGTAATTATGTGCTTGAAGCCCTTTTTGAGGAGTCAGATGTAGAGGAAGTCCTTATGTTCCACACAACACCCGTTGATCTCACAGAAAAATCCAATGGTACTGAAGCCTTGGTAGAACCAGTTGAAAATGATGATGATCTTGAAGATAGTCAGCTCAGTTTACTAGATAATTTCCAGGAATTCATTTAGAAATGTGTTGAGGATCAGATTCAATTGGGTAGGAAGATGAATTTCAAAGATTTTCTCTTGCCAAATTGGTGTAGGGTTCATAATTCCTCCCATTCTGAACTAGATTGTTGCTTGTGCCAGACTGCAGTGGAACAAGTGCAGAAGTGTATCAACCCCGCTCCAACAGTCAAAGTTGATATCCAAAATATTCAAGAAAACCCTAAGGAGAAGAAAATGATGCTTTCTGAGGAGCCTTCAAGCAGCAACAGTGCAAGAGATACGGCTAGGAAGTTTGCAGTTGATGGTTGTTGGACCTTAAGATTTGATGGATCCAAATCAAAGCAAGGAGCTGGAGCAGGATTTGAGCTAATTAGTCCAAAAGGTAAGACATTCTTTGCTGCTCATAGACTTCAATTTCATTGTACGAATAATGTAGCAAAATATGAGGCTTTGGTACATGGGTTGTTAATGGCATTAAAGAAGAAAGTTAAGATCTTACAAGTTTTTGGGGATTCAGAGTTAGTGGTCAAGCAAGTTAGGAGATAGTATTCTTGTCATGATAGAAGATTGACCAATTATAGACATAGAGTATGGGACCTTATTGAAGGATTTGATGCCTTCAACATTTAGCTAATACTAGGAAGTAAAAATAAAATAGTTGACTCCCTTGCTCAGGCAGCTAGTACATTGCAACCCCTTTCTTTGTCTGGATTGAAGAAGTTTTCAGTGGAATTGACTCCAGTACCTTCAATGCCTGACAACATCGCCAACTTCTAGGTATTTGAAGATGATAAGCATATTTTAGATTTTATCACAAGTACAGATGTTTTTGCTTCTCAAATTATTGATGAAACTGAACTCCTAGAAGCAAAAATGGATTTAGAAGGGGTAATCAATTTGAAAACCAATACTATTCCCAAAGGAATGGTGCAGTTAGAAAGAATTTTTGATTTGGATAAAGTCATAGATCAAAAGCAAGATGCCGGGAAGGATTCCATCAGTGGACATGTGAAAAGTATAACATGGGAACTCAGGATGATGCCAAGAATGTCTTCATTGGAAAAGTATGCACTCTAGAAGAAAGAAAAGGAATAATTGATGAATTGCATAGATATCTAGATGTGATAGCCTAGAGTTATGAAGACTTAAAGACCTATGACACATCAATCATAACTCATACTATCCCTCTCAATCCAGGATCAAAACCTTTCAGACAGAGGAAAAGGCCAATTAATGCCTTACAAGAACCCATAATACAGAAGGAAGTGCAGAAACTACTGTCCGCAAGAATCATATTTCCAGTCAAACACTCAACTTGGGTTGCAAACTTGGTTCTAGTGTGAAAGAAGAATGGTGAAATCAGATTGTGTGTATATATTTTAGGAACCTCAACAAGGCATCAAAAAAGGATAATTATCCAGTACCCTCACTGGATGAATTACTTCAGATTGTCAATGGTTCTTAGATGATGTCTTTCTTGGATGGTTATTCAGGGTACAATCAGGTCATGGTGTTGTATGAAGATAGACATAAGATTTCTTTCACCACCAAATGGGGCACTTTTTCCTACAAAAGAATGCCCTTCGGTCTAATTAATGTTGGAGCTACATTTCAGAGGGCCATGGACATTGTGTTTAAGGATATAATTGGTAAGTACATAATAATTTATATGGATGATCTAACAGTCTTTTCCAAGAAGAGGGGTGACCATATAGTCATCTGTAAGTTACTAGAGAAGAATCCCAAGGATTGGCACACTCAACTTAGATTTTCTCTATGGGTAGACCGTACCAGATAGAATACTTTCATAGGGACCTCCCCTTATCACCTTGTATATGGTCAGGAACCTGTATTTCCAATCCAATTGAGGATCCCTACTCTACAGTTCATTAATGAGTACTATGATGAAGAAAACAGGCGTGAGGCCTGCCTACAAGAACTGTTACACCTTGAAGAAAGAAGAGATGAAGCCTTAGAGAAATTTGCTAAACATCAGGGTGTAGTCAAAAGATGGTTTGATAAAAGAGCCAAGGTAAAATCCTTTCGTATTTTTGACTTGGTTCTATACTAGGATAAAGCCCATGACCGTAAGGGGGAGCATGGAAAATTTGACAAACTTTGGCTGGGCCCTTACTAGATTTCAGAAATCCTGGGAGATAATGCTTTTCATTTGAAAAATCTCACTGGGGAGGATATCCCACTACCTATCAATGGGTAGTATTTGAAGCATTATTTCCAGTCTTGAGTTTTTTTCAGCTCTTTTCTTGTATATAGTTAGAGTAGGTTTCCTTTCTATTTTGTTTTCTTTGCTTTGCTTTGGTTAGAGTAGGTTTCCCTTTTTTGCTTTGCTTTTGTTTGTTTTGGTTAGTTTAGGTTTACTTTCGGTTTGGTCTATTTTGCTCTGCTTTTGGTTTGGAGGTCTTCTTGTTTTCTTCAAATGTGTTGCACCTGTATAGAAAATGTTCTTTTGTCTGGGACTATTCTGAGTATTTCCTTGATGAACTTTAATCTTGTGTCTTGAAAGGATGGTTGAGGTCTTTGTTATCGTCACGCAATCTGAATGTATGATTTAAAGAGGATGGGTCATTGGTTTGATTTGAATTTGAAGTATTCTGAAATCTTATATCTATTATACATCTTAAAAATCCTAAGGTTGTTGTAGGATCCTTGTGAGGTCTGGTCAGGTGAAAAATCTTATTTCTACTTCAGTGCCACTGTGGTTCTCAACCCTGAGTGTGAACTTCATTGTTCACAAATTGAAATGAAAAAATGAAAAGAAAAAAATATCAAAAGAAGAAAAGAGAAAATATTGAAAATCAAAAGAATGACTTCAACTTATCAGGGGTATCTAAATATCTCTACCGAGGCTATGGATGCCTGGTTGGTAGTAGAGCTATGCTCGGGAGTGTCACATCGATAACCTCATCGGGGCTATGGACGTATGACTGGCAATGAGGCTCTATCTAGGTTGCTTTTGAAGTTAGAATCTTTACGTAGCTTGTCCTGACTAAACTTGGTCTCTGTAGTAGCTCAAGGAAGGAAATGAACTCATGTGCACACACTTGGAATTTCAGTCTATGGAAAGTTCAGTTTGCCTTTGGTTCTGATTCTTTGGTCTTGCATTTTGATTTGTTTGTCTGATAGTGAGATCGAAACCAGAGATTTTGGGTTCATGATTCTTGTTCATCATCAAATGCTCTGGAGCATTTCCCCAGCAGAGTCGCCATTTGTTGTGTAGTTTTTTTGCACACACACCCCGCTAAAAGCAGGGACCCTCTTTTGCTTTTGATTTTGTGCTTTTGGCCCTTTGATTTTGAGGAGTTGCATGTTGAAAATTTCCTTGGCATGTGCTTAATATGTTTATCTTGCTTGCCCAAGTTTTTTCCCCAAGTTGCATTTTAAAAATCTTATGTTTCTGGCCAAATCCGAGTTTTCACCCAAGTTCGGGATTTTCCAGTCCTTCTGGATTTTCCCGGATTTCATTCTAACTTTGGTTTTATGCTGCAGTTCAGATTTTTGAGCAAGTTCCATATTTTCTGGTCCCTCCGGATTTTCCCAGACTGCGTTCAAAATCTGGCAAGTTGATGTCAACGCTGTTGTTCGAGATTTTGGGGCCTTCGTAGAATTCCGCCTGGGCCAGATTTTTTTAGATTTTTGTTTGGCTGTCGGGTTTCTGGGTTTGGTTGATTTTTTGAGCTTTATGCCATTTTTCTTTATCATTGGCATTCTCCTGAGTTTTGATGTTCGATCTTGTTGTGCTTTAAATGTTATAATCTTGCTTGGAGTTCAAATTCCTATGTGTTTGGGCATTTCATGGCTTGCCTTGTGCGTTCATGGTTAAAATCTAGGGTTTCATGCTTAGGGTGTTGCCATTTCGTCTTGATTTTCTTTCGATTGAACCTAGTTTCTTCAAGGAAGATCTGTTGAAGGTTCTGAGTTAACTGGTTTCGTGCCTAGTTCCTCAAATTTGTGACATTCGGTCAATTTGAGTACGAATTCGTGTTGGATTTTTATTGTTCGGGTTTTCTCCCAGCTTCAGGATTTTTCGGTCCGGCCGAATTTTCCCAGATTTTCTGGGAAGCCTGTTGAAACTTGAAAATTGGGTAAAATGAATGATCTAAATGATAAATTCTTGTCTTTCCATGCTGTTGATTGATAAATTACATGGTTATTTTCAATTGTTCTGCATTCTGATGATTTAATGGTGGATTTTTTACCTTCTTCACCGGAATATGTATGGGCCGGATTTTTCCAGAATTTCCTTCCTGGCTCAAATTTTGTGGCTGGCTCGAAATCCCAGATCGTGTTGTTCGTGATTGCACGACATTTATGGGTTGATTTTGATTTGTGTTTGAGCTTATTTGGATTACGAATATATTGTTGATGGTATATTAATCTTGATCTTTGTGTTTTGATAGTGTTATAATGGTGGTTTTTGCTTAGTGCAGGCTGAATTTTCCTGAGTCATCAAGGAAATTATGGAGATGAAATTTAATGAAGAAATTAAAATATTGTTACTCCACCCCTTGGCCGACTTGGAGAAGGAAATTAATTTGGGGCTACATTGAAACTTGTGCCTTGGTTCGAATTGTGTTGAGGATCCTAGGCTGACCTTGGATTGAGTTCATGTATTTAATGTCAATTAATTTTTTGAATTCTCCTTGGGCTAACTTGTTTTGGCTATTTTTATTATTTGTAAAACCCTTGCTTGGCCGACATGCTTTGGGGTTCTCTATAAATTGGGCATTTTTCCTCATTTGTAATATATAGAAAAATAGAAGAAGATAGAATAGAATACATAGATAGATACAAGTGAATTTAGCAGTAGAGCAGAAGTAGAAGTTAGTCAATCTCTGAGCAAGTGTTGTAACAGAACATTGGAATTGTTGCTGAAATTTGGTGATTCAATGCAATTAAAGACATTGTGATTTTCTGGTGATCTCTTTTGTTTTGACTTATCTTGCATGGTTCTTGTGATTCTATCTTTCAAATTTCTCAAGGTTATTATATTTAGATTTAGATCTGATTCAATGATGTTCATGATTTAATGTTTGAAGTGTTGCAACAATCCTTGGTCAATACTTTTTCCAGCTAGCTGATTGTTAGTTGCTTTGCAAAGTTAGCCTAGACTTTATATTCATTGTGCTTAGTTCAGTTGTGGAGATTTATTCATTTCAATTGCAATTGGGTTGTCTTGGATGAATTTTTACGATCTAAAAATCTTTAAAACCTTAGAAGATTGCACTATTTCTGTAAGATTTTAGATTTATCTTGGTCAAACAGGAATTAGTTTATGAGGGATTGGTCCATTTCAAGTATTTTATCATTTGCATTGTTAATCTTAGGAGTATTTAAATTTAATAATCTCTTTGAAACCCTAATCTTTTGTTATTTATTTATTATTTGGATTAGAATTAGGATTGAAGTATCATTACATTGCCAGATCTGATAAATTCAAGATTCATTCTTTGCTTATAGTAAGGTCCCTTTGTGATTACCAGCATTTTCACATTTATCACTGAGTTGTTTATACATTGTCAAGACCTGACATTAGAGACTTTGGGGTTATCTCTTGAGGCTTGCTGATAGAGATTTTACCTTTCAAGAGAGATAGGATTTCATATTCTATCTGAGTTGTTGTTGTGCAGAAAACATCATCAACACTAATAAATCCAAATTATTAATGACAAGCCTAGAGGAATGTGAAAGTGTGTTACAACACTTTACAACACTCCAAATAAGGCAAGATTAAAGTTTATTTTGATTAAAAATAGGTTTATTATGCTTAGTTAATTGATAAAACCCTAGAAAAGTGAGAAAAGTGTGTTATAACACTTCACAACACTTTAGCAAGGTGTCATTAAAATTCATTAGTCCACAAGGGCCCAAGACTTTATGTGAATGTGTCATCCACATCGAAACACTAAATCAAGGAAACATTAAGCAAAAATCACAAGGAGGTCCCGAACAAGCCAGAAAAAGTAGAAGGGTTACTTTTTCAATGACTCCATCAATATAGATAAGACATATACTAAACCTAGATCTGTGTGTCTCTTAGGTGATCATATTCTATGTTTTTTATTGTTGGACATTTGGGGGCAACCCCTTAGAAGGATGTAGCTTTATTTGGAAGCATATCATTAGCATAAGGCTTTCCAAATAAGCTCTTGTGATCTTTTGTTATATGGAATTTATTATTTTCTACTTTAAAGTAATTGCACATAGCATGGTGTTTTACAATTTCTTTAAAGTGGGGGCATACATTTGCATTACTTTGCTTTGTTCATAGGGGCTAGACTTAGTGGTGCGTTCACATTTTTCATTTTCTTTGCTTCACTTTTCTCACAAGTGTTTAACTTAGTGTAGCGTTGGCATAACATTTTGATCATTTGGTAGCACCTTATCAAGGTTATCAAGGAGTATACATCTTAGTATGGTTATGGGTACAAACCTAGGGAAAAATGATCCTCACTAGACCTAGTGTGTTTCTCATTTTGGCTACCTTGTCTTAGGGGCTCACCTAGTGAAAAATGGTCCTCACTAGACCATATGCCTTCCATTTTATGATTCACCTAGAAAATATTGGACTTTTCTATTGTGTGAGTCATAAACGCCTTTTGTATGGATCCTAGCATAATACTGTTGAAAATTGAGGTGTTTATGTAGCTTAATAATTTGTAAAGCTTTATGATTGTTGATGTAAATATGTATTATTTGTGGGTGATTATTTTATTAATTCATTTTATCATTTGTAGAATGAAGATAGAAGGTTGTAGAAGAATTAGACAAAATATTAGAAGATACACAACATATACCATGGAGAAACCCTTTCGGGAAAAAACTCCACCAAGAATCAATTTCTTATTTAATCTCAGAAAAAGATTACAATAATTCCAATCCTTGCTTGAGATGCTTATTTTTGCCTTCAACAAATCTTCTTCACAACCTACAATAAAAAATGATACAAACTCTCTTCAACTTGCTTGAGATAAATAGGCAATAATCAACATTGTAAACTCCAAAGAGTTACAATTACAAAGCTCAAAGCTTATCACCAAAAACCTACTCCTATCTCTTGCAAGTAGAGTTATACTGTGAAGAACAATTTCAAATCAACTCCATCCATTTGGGTGTCCCAAATTGAAGTCATAACTCAACCTTTATTCTGAAGACATCTTCAAAGCTTATCCTCAAAGTTGGCGCCCAAGAATGGGCCCACTTAACTCAACCTTCTAAAATATCTTAGCATGCAAAAGTGTTAACTCCAAGAAGCCAACTTGGGCACCCAAGATGGGTCCAAGTCATTCTTTGTTAACTGAAACATATCTCTCCACCATTCATGCAAGAATGATGATCCCCTATTAATTGAAAGTAGTCACCTATTATTTGTCATGTAACTCAAGTCATTATTCATGCATTCCAAGTTAACTGAAGTCAACTAGCATTCAATTGAAACTAACTACATGCAATTGAAGATAACTGAACCATAACTAAACTGAATTGAACTGATATTGAACTAAACTAAACTGATCTAAACTTAACTGAACTAAACTTTATGCACGTAAACATCAATCCCTAACTTCTAGGATCTTTACATGCATTACAGTAGTGATATCATTTACTCCAAAATAGTTAACTTAACTCAAGGTGGGTTCCACCTTCCATGTGGGTGCCCCATGTGCTCCTATTATTTAGGAACTCATCTTGGATTCCCTCACATGCTCCTATCATTTAGAATTAATTACAAATGTCAATTAACATGATTATTTCATTCAATATTAATCTCTTTATAATCCTAGTGTTTGAGAACACTTTTCAAAGACTTAGGAGATACATGAAATAAATAATGTTTAGGATTGCAATTAAATGGAATCCTATTTCCAACATTCTCCCACTTGACATTATACATTGCAATTATTCTAAACAAGGAATAATTATTATAAATCAAGTATAGGACTTAAGGCCAATGTCCTTCTTGCACCAACTAATCAATCCATGCCAACTTCAAATGCAACCTGCATAATCATGAAGCTCCAAGCAAATGATTAAAAACAAAGAGAACTTATCTGTAGGGACGGGTTTCATAAGATAATCTACAACATTAATTAAAGTTTCAACTTTTTCAATTAATACCTTCCCACTCTCAACCATTTCTCGCACAAAGTGATATTGAACATCAACATGCTTAGTACAAGCATGATACATAGGATTTTTGGCTAAGCACATAGTACTTTGACTATCACTTTCAAGTTTAACTCACTTGCAATTAAAACCAATACCTTTCCCAAGTCTCTGTATCCAAATTGCCTCTTTGGAGGCATGTGAAACCACCGAGTGTGTTGAAATCATGTTCACCAAGGTGTAGGCTTCTTAGTCTTTAATATTGAAAATAGTTTTTCTTACAAGTAACCATTCCAACATATATCTCTTACCATAGGAGAACTCAAGCCTCACCTATTTCTCCAAGTATCCATGAGGACCTGTAACCAACCAATCCATGCCAAACTCCAAATGCAACATAGCACTATCATGAAGTAATCAAGCAAATGATTAATGTACCCAATACATAAGAGAACTACACAAGATCAATGTCAAAGCTCCAATCTTCAACATAAACATGACATCCATAATGTAACCATCTCCTTCTAGGAGATCACATGCACCATAACATACATCCTGGTCTCAAGAGAACATGTAATATGCCAAAATCTAATCTAGAATCAAGATTAAACCATGACATAATAGCAACCACTCTAAACTAGGAAAAACCCATATCCCCAATCACATGAAGATAACCTTACGAATGATGCAACCACATCACTGCCAACAACTCCCATTGAACCGTGGTACTGAGTTACACATGGCATCGTGAATACCATCCTCTCCATGAAGATCACTCTAGAACATGAAGCAAAGAGTTATCACAAACAGTATTAGCTTAAATAACCAATGCATCATTATTGGCATATGAGGATTCCTCTATAGAAGAATCGGAACTCTCTTTCTTGTTCTTACAATCCTTCTTCACATATCCTGGTTTCCCATAGTTCCAACAAATTACCTTACTCTTACCAGGGGTTTTAGACCATCCTTTGGACTTACCCTTTCCTTCCTTATCTCCCTTAGGTTCCTTTTTCTCAAGCCTATTTTTTCAAACAAGGCATCTTGGATTCTCTCTTTAGACTTCCTCCTCATCTCCTCTAATAGGAGAGTAGGAATTATATTTTCCATCTTAGGATCTGCACCACTAACACTGATAGCAATAATTAGATTTTCCCAAGACTCTGGTAAAGAACAAAGTAACAAAATGCATTTATCTTCATCTTCTAGCTTTACATCTACAGATGCTAACTGACTTAGAATCAAATTAAAAGCATTCAAATTATTTGCAACAGAATCACCATCGTTCATCATTAAAGAATACAATTGTCTTTTTAGATACAACTTATTAGTAAAACTTTTAGTTTGATAAATATCACCTATTCTCTTCCACAACTTATATGCAGTAGTTTCTTCTGAAACATTCAAGAGAACAACATCAACAAGACATAATCTTATGGTCCCTCTTTCCTTCTTATCAAGCTTAGCCCAATCTTCATCTAACATCATTGTAGATGACTTTGTCTCATTACCAACAACTAACCATTGATCTCTCTCTTCAAGTAGATCCTCCATTTTTAATTTCCACATCTCATAATTAGATCCATTGAACCTTTCAATATCTAAACGAGAATTCATTGTAACAAACTTATTTTCCAAAATCAGCAATAACAAAAATAGTAAAAACTCCCACTACAACCAAAAAACCTTCAATCTTTTAAGAGAAAGGCATCCCAATACTCTACCCAACCTTAGCTCTGATGGAAAATGTTGAAAATTGAGGTGTTTATGTAGCTTAATATTTTGTAAAAATTTATGATTGCTGATCTAAATATGTATTCTTTGTTACAGATTCTTTGTGGGTGATTATCTAATTAATTCATTTTATCATTTGTAGAATGAAGACAGAAAGTTGTAGAAGAATTAGACAGAATATTAGAAGATACACAGTATATATTGTGGATAAACCCTTTTGGGAAAAAACTCCAACAAGAATCAATTTCTTATTTAATCTTAGAAAAAGATTACAATAATTCCAATCCTTGCTTGAGATGCTTTTTTTTCCTTCAACAAATCTTCTTCACAACTTGCAATAAAAACTGATACAAACTCTCTTCAACTTGCTTGAGATAAATAGGCAATAATCAACCTTGTAAACTCCAAAGAGTTACAATTGCAAAGCTCAAAGCTTATCACCAAAAACCTACGCCTATCTCTTGCAAGTAGAGTTCTACCATGAATAACAATGTCAAATAAACTTCATCCATTTGGGCATCCCAAACTGAAGTCATAACTCAACCTTTATTCCAAAGATATCTTCAAAGCTTATCCTCAAAGTTGGTGCCCAAGAATGGGCCCACTTAACTCAACCTTCTAAAATATATTAGCATGCAAAAGTGTTAACTCCAAGAAGCCAACTTGGGCGCCCAAGGTGGGTCGAAGTCATTCTATGTTAACTAAAACATATATCTCCACCATTCATGCAAGAATGATGATCCCCTGTTATTGAAAATAGTCACCTGTTATCTGTCATGCAACTCAATTCATTAGTCATGCATTCCAAGTTAATTGAATTCAACTAGCATTCAACTGAAACTAACTACATGCAACTGAAGATAACTGAACCATAACTGAACTAAACTAAACTAAACTGAATTGAACTGAACTGATATTGAACTAAACTAAACTGAATTGAACTAAACTAAACTAAATTGAACTGAAATTCATGCATGTAAACATCAATCCCTAACTTCTGGGATCTTTACATGCATTACAAAAGTGTTATCATTTACTCCAAAATAGTTAACTTAACTCAAGGTGGGTTCCACCTTCCATGGGGGTGCCCCATGTTCTCCTATTATTTAAGAACTCATCTTGGACACCCTCACATGCTCCTATCATTTATAATTAATTACAAATGTCAATTAACATGATTATTTCATTCAATATTAATCTCTTTCTAATCCTAGTGTTTGAGAACACTTTCCAAGGACTTAGGAGATACATGAAATAAATAATGTTTAGGATTGCAATTAAATGACATCCTATTTCCAACAAATACACCTTGTTAGTCCATACCCCTTTTTTTGTATTTCATGTTGACATTGTATGTTTGTGTATGTTTTCTTGTTGCATATCATACTTGTGTGTGTTCCTTTTTTCCTATGTCGGCTTTTGGATCTTAGATCCTA
Organism: Sequoia sempervirens; assembly: GCA_007258455.2. Classification (NCBI taxonomy): domain Eukaryota; kingdom Viridiplantae; phylum Streptophyta; class Pinopsida; order Cupressales; family Cupressaceae; genus Sequoia; species Sequoia sempervirens. The sequence goes on along the minus strand of VDFB02121021.1, from coordinate 2,935 downwards.
GGGGCTTGGCCATCTCCCTTAATACTTTGTCATCCCATCTCTTCAACATTTGGATAATCGGACCTCTCTTGACATATATTTTTCTACTTTAGTGTGATTGGCATAACTTCATACTCTCACTAAAGTGGGGGCTAAATTTAGTGTCCAAAATTGTCACTCTTAACCATTTCACACTATCTTTGCTCCCCCTAAATTAATGAGCCTAATTAAGTCCCTGTTTTCCTAAAATATACACTCTAAAGCCTATTTTTACCATTTTCAGAAGGATTGCAAGCATTGAATAAATGAAAACAATTAATGGGAAAAATCACAATACTATGTCTCACCTTTGGGACAAGCAATTTTTTGAGTGATTAGCTTAGATTTAGTACAACACCTTCAATCGAAGTTATTTCTTAGAACGAAGCTCCTTCAAGTGAAGGAATGCTCAAAAGCATCTTTGAACGAAGGTAGATGTTCAATCGAAGGAAACCTTCGAGTGAAGCTCTTCTAGGGAGTTTAAAAAACATTAAAATAATTCCTCTCTTCCAAGGAGTTCAAAAAACATTTAAATAATGCCTCTGACTGAAGATTCCTTCAATCGAATGTATTATTTTAATGTTTTTTTGGTGGTTATATGAACTAACAACTAAAGTATTGTCAATTCATTTGGTCGATCTTGAATAGAGGTGAAAACTTACTGGAGGTGTGAAGTGTGTGACATAGGTGACAATAGCCTAACGAAAAGTGTCTCGCCCTCACTTTGAGTGAAGGAGGACTGTATAAGGTAGGTCCCTTACCACATGTGCTCAAAAATTATAGTTTTCCAATTAAATTTTCTTTACACCTAGGGTTAAAAACGTCCTAGGGTTAAATGATATAATGATGTCACTTTACACTTGTCAATTGCATTTGATTGAAATTTTCTAAAGCCTTTTCAACAAATCCATTTTGTGCATAACCTACAATCATTGCAGTCCATAAAACACATGTCTTTGAGGCATTTTTTCAAACAATTCAAATACCTTGTTTATGCTTCCACATTTTGTATACATGTCAAACAAGGCACTTGCAACTACAACATCTAACAAAATTCTTCTATCCTTTATGCTTCGATGGATGTCTATGTCCTCTTCCAAAGCTCCCATTTTGGCATAGGCATGAAATATGCTAGAAAAGATTGTGAAATTTGGATTTACACCTACCAATTGCATTTCCTTAAAATTTTCTAAAGACTTTTTCAACAAATCCATGTTGTGCATATCCTTGGTCAAAAAATTAAATGTATCACATGAAAATCAATAAAAAATACACTCAATAAGTATCATCACCGCATTTGATGCCACCTAATATCAATAATACATGGTATATGTGTGCCAATGAATATAAAATAATAAGGGATAAAATGAACATGAAGAAGGGATGGTGGTGCACTTTCTCATATGATACACCCTACAATATAAAAGATAAGGAATAAAATAGATGAGGGTACTAATCATGGTGCCTAATGAGTGACACTCCCAAGGCGTCTTACTTTACAAGGTATCTAAATGTAAAGTGGAGGAGAATTTCATTAAAAATTTAATTAAAAGAATAAGGAGACATAAAATTTAACATGGATAAACTAATATACTTCCTTCATTTATTCTTATCAATATTTGTAATATCATATTATTTATCTAATTTAATCTTTTTTTAAAGCATAGGATAAATAGGAGAGCGATAACAAAGGATTAATTACATTCCTTAAGTATATCATGTATTCATTTAAGATTATGGAATAGGTTAAAAATTAAGGTAGATTCACTTGTATTTCTCTAACTCTATACACATGCACATGAATCATTTCCAAATTAAATATCATCAATATAATTTATTTACTTTCTTATTTACACTAGCAAAAGAGAGAAAGTGACTAAGAGAGAGAAATCATATCAACCAACCACATAATCTTACAAATATCAATATATATATTAGCTCACACACTATGTCCATTAGGTTATTTTCTTCACATCATTTTAGGTTAAACATTCCAACCACTAATTAGAGAACAAGCTTGTATTAGTTTCAAAAAAATATTGAGAACATCAATACACCTAGCTTCTACCTTCAATCCAATAACATTATATCAAAGTAATCTTCCTCCAAAATAAACATACAAACTACTATCCGAAGCCTCCAATATATAGGAATTTGAAAACAAGAAACCAAAAATGTTTTCCCAAAAGTAGTGGAAAATACTATGAGTCTACAATGAGTGTTTGAGCCCTCATGGAGAAATCCATCACCCCTTCACACATGTGAAGACTTATTGAAATAGTAACTCATACAAAAGTATCTTTGATCTATAAGACCCAAGTTGACACAAGTAACTCCTAAGCACTCTATAGACTAGTAATTACCTCTTACACCAAATAAAAATAGAAGATACATAATAAATTCCAAGTCCAACCTTTCCAATTTAACTCCCTATACAATGTTCAAATAATAATTCTAAGTTTCTACAAAAATAATAGAAAGTTGCATATGCCTCATGTCCTCGCATAGGAAGCCCATTTCACTCACTCCATGAACTTTGGAGAAAAAAAATAACTAACCAACTACAAATAATTGAGTCACAAAAATATGTATAATACTTATAAGGTGAATAAAACACCTAGTCTCAATATTGTCCCACTTGATATTTACATTGCAAGAGAATAACATATAAATATAAATAGAACTACATCCTAGGAAGGGCACTTGAGGTCCATATCCACCCTACACAAATAAAATTTATCTATTTGTCTAAATGAATCAATAGTATCTATCAAACTATTAACCTTATCTATCTGGATCCTCTTTTCATCAACCATCTCATGAATAAATTGTTTAACAAGACAACTGAGAGGGGGGGTGAATCAGTTGTAGCAATTTTAACCTTTAAAACTTTCAATAGTGGTTAGATCAATAACCA